>JACATO010000680.1:1757500-1848499 GCA_018389105.1 Nautilus pompilius
CAGGTTTTAAAAAAAACAAAAAAGACAATAGCTGTAAACCGAGACGGTAATAGTAAAGTTTAAATGGAAGTAAGATAGACACACACATACATACATATATGTATATTTGTATGTATGTATATTTGTGTATGTGTGTATGTGTGTATGTATGTGTGTATGTGGTATGTGTGTGTGTTTGTATGTGTGTATGTGTGTATGTGTGTGTGTATGTGTGTTTGTGTGTATGTATGTGTGTTGTATGTGTGTATGTAGTGTGTATGTATGTGTGTGTATGTATGTATGTTGTGTTTATGTATGTATGTGTGTATGTATGTGTGTATGTGTGTGTATGTATGTGTGTATGTAGTGTGTATGTGTGTATGTAGTTTGTGTGTATGTGTGTGTATGTATGTGTGTATGTGGTGTGTATGTGTGTATGTATGTTGTATGTATGTATGTATGTGTGTGTGTATGTGTGTATGTGTGTGTGTTTGTCTGTGTGTATGTATGTTTGTATGTCTGTATGTTTTGTGTATGTGTGTATGTATGTGTGTTTGTATGGTGTATGTATGTGTGTGTGTATGTGTGTGTATGTATGTTTGTGTGTATGTGTGTCTGTATGTTTGTGTGTATGGTGTGTATGTATGTGTGTTTGTATGGTGTATGTATGTTTGTGTGTATGTATGTATGTTTGTGTGTCTGTGTGTATGTGTGTATGTCTGTGTGTATGTGTGTATGTATGTTTGTGTGTATGTCTGTTTGTGTGTTGTGTGTATGTATGTTTGTGTGTATGGTGTGTATGTATGTATATATGTTTGTGTGTATGTGTGTGTGTATGTGTGTATGTGTGTATGTATGTTGTGTGTATGTATGTTTGTGTGTATGTATGTATGTTTGTGTGTATGTATGTATGCACACTTATTTGCAAAGTAAAAAGTGATGCTAGATATAAACCCACAAAGAGAATTCGCTTACTCAGATACTCTTAAGATGGTTTTCTATATTAGTGTTTTGGTAAATAATGTATAATAAGTAAGTAGTTGTAGTAGATGTATTTTCGATAAAGTTCATCTGCAGAACTGGAACAGGACGTGTGTAGTCTGTGTACAGTCAGTTTGTTGAAGACACTTGGCAAAATAGTGAGAGAGACTTCGGCAGCTTTAGAGAGAACCTCTTAGTTCCCATTTATGATCAGATAGGAAAGTAGACAACTGAAGACTTGTTCAGTTGTTTTACTTCATCCTTAGATTAAGATTTTTTTTTAAAAAAAAAATTGCTTTTAATGTAACTCAAACATTTGCAGGAAAGGTGATTAAGACCAATGAAATAATACTTCCTTTAAATAATAATTTAGCTGCATTTTGAATTAGAATTCAGGTATTTCTCACTCATTACATGTTTTTCCTTTAAATTAATTCCAGAATTCTGCAATAATCTTTATTGAAAGATGTATTTAAATTTTTTCTTGAATAATTACACTCAAGGGTTTTGACTTCATTGCAGCTCTTGTATGTCTGAGGCAAGGTTTGGTCTCTCTTATTCGGGTAAACCCGTCTCCCACAACATTCCTCGACACCGCCTAATGTAGCTGTCCACGTTTCGGGGAATGAAAAGCCAAACAAAATGTCGGTCGGAAGTCGCTCTGCGGAGGTAGACGTAGAGGCAGTCGACGCGCCCCCTGCTGATTAGAACTTCGTGCGTGTTCGAACTCTAGCCCGGCCATTACCGACTGTTTTAGAAAGCATCGATTCGGGCCGTCAGGGTTACAGAAATTCTAGAAAAACCGAAAAACCGATTTTTGACGACGATGTCACCTCTCGCTGTTTGCGACGGGAGAGAAAGCGAAGCGGTCCTTTGAACTTGCCAACTTTTGTTTCCATTGCACCGTGGGAACTGCTTCACGTTTGGAGGCTTAGAAGGGGCCGGGGGAAGGAGAGAGGAAAGTGGGGGGGGCTATTTTTTTCTGTTTTCTGTGTATTTTTCGTGACAGGCTGAATTTCAGTATTTCATCCGCTTTTCAGTTTTCCAGATATAAACCGAATCCGTTATTCCGGTGGTGTGGCAGAGAGTCAGCCATTGGTAGAATTCCGATATCAGTGTATCTTTGAGATTGCTATTATTGCTGTTGTTGTTGATTAAAATAGCGAGTTTCCCCTTAACCTGGGAACCTGTTAATGTTTCGAACTCCGTCGTCCGGAAACAATCCTGCGAGCTGGGTTTCCGGGCTGTTTCCTCTTAAACGAAACCGGACCCTCAATCGGCGTGACGTTTGCACAGCGTTACGACGACAGCTGAAGGAGCTGGTTCCATAATAAGTCTAACCTAATATTAATACTGACAGGCCGACCAACTTTGACGGAAACTGATAGGGGAGAGCGTGCAAAAGACTTTAATTTAATAAAAGTCAGTGCGAGTTAATAACGAATCATTTTCAGCCAACGCCTGACTAGCTCTAAACTGCTTGTTCTACAGGAATACAATCTTTATTTGGGTAGATTAACAACCATTAAAATATTTTCATTAAAACCTCAACAGGGCTTTGCTAGTTACCATGGCGCATGAGCGACCGGAAATCGCATTATCAGTAACCGGTGTACATCTTCAAAGTAACTGCTGGTATTTTTTGTTCCTTAATAACTGTTTGTATATTTTGCGTTTCTGTATGTCTGGTTTTTGCGATTTTCCTTTTTGACATTTTTTTTTGTTGTTGTTAAACCACTAAAACCTTTAAAATTTACTAACTGAATAAGCTCTAAACATATATGATCACGGCAGAGAGAGAGAGGAGAGAGAGAGAGAGAGAGAGAGAGGAGAGAGAGAGAGAGAGAGAGAGAGATGACGTCAATACAGAGAGATAAGAGAGAGAGAGATGACGTCAGTACAAGAGAGAGATAAGAGAGAGAGAGAGATATGACGTCAGTACAGAGAGAGAGAGATATGACGTCAGTACAGAGAGAGAGATAAGAGAGAGAGATATGACGTCAGTACAGAGAGAGAGATAGAGAGAGAGAGAGATGACGTCAATACAGAGAGATAAGAGAGAGATGACGTCAATACAGAGAGAGAGAGAGAAGGAGAGAGAGAGAGAGATGACGTCAATACAGTGAGAAAACAAAAACATTACGAAGACTGTACGCAGATTTATACTGCAACGCTCACGCCATCTACTGGTCGTTGATATACCCTTCATGGGTTCAACCCCTGACTGAGTCTGAGGAAACATCTCGTCGTAAATGTTTACCAGATTTCCAGGTAATATGAGATATTTCGTCAGTTATATGGTTGGGACTGACTAACTGCTGCGGGCCTAGTTGTTTAACGATGAAAAAGAAACAACTCTGTGTGCAGCCAAGCAATCAGTTTCATCATAATCGCTCCTCCATTGAATCACTAGACCGTAACTTAGCAAAGTCTTCAGATCACCCATTCTTCACGATTGACCTTGTCTGTCTACTTAAAAGAAAATCTTGTTGTTGTTGTCGTCGAGAAGGATAATCTATAAACAAGTCTAAATAGATATAATGATGCAAATATCAACCTAGGTTAAAAGTTCACGCAACGAGGCAAGAAGTCGTCGTGGTCTATACGCGGATCTCAGACCGATGAGCCATTTATCAGCGCAAACTCTGGTTGACCCGTATTGTCATCAGTAATATTCTCCGCTGAACATTTATCCCAATCGCTCGGTGTTTTACACAATTTATAGTTATGGCCACTATTTGTTTTCTCTTAAATTGCCAGCAGTTGAAAAAAAAACAACAACAACAAAACACTATGACTACCAGACGAAACAAAACTCAACAGTTTATCAAGTAAACTAGGCAGTCTTTAAAAATTCCAACGTGTGGCGAAGTCGAGAACGAGGTATTATACAACAGCTTCAAGAGTTGTCTCCCCCTTATTTTTCTGCTGCACGTTGCTACTTGACAGCAAAAAACAAAAAAAACAAACAAACAAAGACGCTTCGTCAGTAAATATCATACTCAGGCTCCCTGGCGCGCTGCGGAGGCCGGTCAAATGGAATAATCTGGGAGGGGAGCAGTGGGCGACTTAGACTGAAAGAAAAGAAATAATAAATAAATGAAGAAAGTCAACAGGCGACGGGCGAGTGGTTTTAATTGTTGAGAGAAATGGAGTTGGGGACAGTTAGACGGCGGGAAAGGGGGTTTTGTCGAAGAGAAGGAACCGAAACGCTTTTGTGGCCGAGACAATGGCACGCGTAGGGAAGTGTCTGGGCTGGATACGCAGCCAGGAAGTGAGATCGGAAACGAAGATAAACAGAACATTTGTGGCTCCATGAAGGAACGGCTGGTGCTTGAACGACGAGAAAGAATTTTCTTCTTCTTCTTTGTTTTTTTTTTTCCGAAGTGTGGATGTGTGTGTGTGTGTGGGGGGGGGTGGGGTGAGGTCTTTGCGACTGATTACACATTGACTTCCTCGGAGGTTCCGATGCATCTACTAGAGGACAATGGAGAGGCGGGGGAAGGGATAAGTAACGGCCCTGTGTGAAGCTGTCGTAAGGCTTCGAAGAACAGGGTTTCTGCAAATTGGCGTCATCCCGATGATCACTTTGCTCGGTTGTTGTTCAGGGAACCCGGACGAGAACAGAAGACAGAGAAATAGATGCCAAAAATCTTCTGGAGAAGAGGCGGTGACGGTAATCCAATCCAAAGTATCTATTTCCTGTGTAAGAATTATAAACGAAGGAAAGACAACTCCTGTTGTCATCGCACTCTGTTGGATAAACATTTGTATTTTATTTCACTTCACATTAAAATCTCTGGACGAGTTCTCGTCTATATATATATAAAGAGAAGACAACCGCGTGCCGCTTGCATTTAGGAGAAGGACTCTCGTTTATATCCCTAACGTCCGTAAATGTAGCGGCGCCCAAAGTTTTTCCAAAATATTTTTTTATCTAAGAAAAAGTCAAAACGACAGCCGTTTGTCGTCTGCGTTTGCAGGGATATGCCTCTTCTTTTGTCATTCATTCCTCTGTTTTTCCGACGTAGAGGTTTGCGAAAACAAAATGGCGTCCGTATAAACGGCAAGTGAAGGTCGGACTTCATTGGACCTGCATTGAAGAGAGGAGAGAGAGGGGGAAAAAAACGAATGGAAAAAGTCATTAGGTTCTTTCTATTTTTCCGGCTTTTTTCCCACAGAACTAAAAACAAATGGCGCTGTCGATATTCAATCGAAAAAGACAAATACGCAGTTTGCGCAGGCTAAATCCGGAACTTAGTGCGCGGTTTGTGTTTCGTGTAAAAACCAAATTCCCAGGTTCTCCCTCGAATTATTTCTTCCGCCATCTAATTAACAGCCGCCCCACGACGATACGGGGGCAAGGCCAGCTCGTGTTTAAACTGGGGTGTTTACACGCCATCGGTCCCGGCTCTCCATTAGGTCGGGTCTAAGGAGCTTCCGGACCGGGATCCTCTCTGGAAGAGTTCGTGAAGTCGACAGACAAACGCGCGCTCTTAGGAAGGCCGCTTGTGGAAGTGAAGTTAACTATTTTCATTTCTGGACATTAAAAAAAAACAAAAACAAACAAATAAATCAATTAGAAAATGAAAAAGTTAAAAAAAAAACGCGAACTAGATTAAAATGTAAGAACGTGATGACAAACGGCATGGACAGCCACACTAGAGGTGCCCTACACCTCTTATTGCGGCGACAATCAGCATGGACAGACACATTAGAGGTGCCCTACACCTCTTATTGCGGCGACAAACAGCATGGACAGACACATTAGAGGTGCCCTACACCTCTTATTGCGGTGACAAACAGCATGGACAGACACATTAGAGGTGCCCTACACCTCTTATTGCGGCGACAAACAGCATGGACAGACACATTAGAGGTGCCCTACACCTCTTATTGCGGCGACAAACAGCATGGACAGACACATTAGAGGTGCCCTACACCTCTTATTGCGGTGACAATCAGCATGGACAGACACATTAGAGGTGCCCTACACCTCTTATTGCGGCGACAAGAGGTGCCTACACCTCTTATTGCGGCGACAAACAGCATGGACAGACACATTAGAGGTGCCCTACACCTCTTATTGCGGTGACAAACAGCATGGACAGACACATTAGAGGTGCCCTACACCTCTTATTGCGGTGACAAACAGCATGGACAGACACATTAGAGGTGCCCTACACCTCTTATTGCGGCGACAAACAGCATGGACAGACACATTAGAGGTGCCCTACACCTCTTATTGCGGTGACAATCAGCATGGACAGACACATTAGAGGTGCCCTACACCTCTTATTGCGGTGACAATCAGCATGGACAGACACATTAGAGGTGCCCTACACCTCTTATTGCGGCGACAAGAGGTGCCTACACCTCTTATTGCGGCGACAAACAGCATGGACAGACACATTAGAGGTGCCCTACACCTCTTATTGCGGTGACAATCAGCATGGACAGACACATTAGAGGTGGCCCTACACCTCTTATTGCGGTGACAATCAGCATGGACAGACACATTAGAGGTGCCCTACACCTCTTATTGCGGTGACAAACAGCATGGACAGACACATTAGAGGTGCCCTACACTCTTATTGCGGCGACAAACAGCATGGACAGACACATTAGAGGTGCCCTACACCTCTTATTGCGGCGACAATCAGCATGGACAGACACATTAGATGTGCCCTACACCTCTTATTGCGGCGACAAACAGCATGGACAGACACATTAGAGGTGCCCTACACCTCTTATTGTTCTAACAGAAAAAGTTGTGCAAACTTTACACGTGCAAATAAACAGACTTCTAAATTATCCTGACAGTATTTTCTTTTAGATGTTGCACCTTTGGGTTATTTCATTTCAATTTTTAAATAGCGTTTGTTTCTTTTTAAAAATAAGACATTAATCACCTTTGTCTTCAGGCTTTTTTTCTGAGTTCATCAACACTGGTCCACTGATGTACGTATGCCAAAGTTGAGGACCCGAGTTCGAATCCTGTCGAGACCGGCTCAGTTTGGAGAACCTCCACCAGCCAGACGCGAGGGTTTTCTCCGGGTATTCCGCTTTCAAGCAGGAGAATTCTGCATCCTAACCCCGGCCATTAGAGCGGGGGCGAGAGAAACTGGATGGTTCAATGCCAGCCATCAGCACTCGGCAAGTCGTTGGAGTATTCTGTTGCCGTCGGAGGACTATTTGTCGGCAGCGCCACCCTCGGTCACAAAGAACAGGCCAACGTCACGCCTGCTTACATCAACACGACAGCTACCCGCGTAGAAAGCTGTCAGTCCTGTTGTTATCACCACTTCCTGTCTCGCCGTCTCTCCGAAAATATTAGACGGAGAGCGGACTCTTTTCAACAGAACACCGATCTCCGCATTTCTCTGACGTTTTTTACCTGTCGAAATCTTTTCTAAAAAATTCCCGCGGAGAAGCAGGTATACATTTTAAGACGAACCCTCCGTTACTTTTCTATTCCCCCCTCCCCAGAATTAAGTAAAGTTGTTTTCCGTAATTAAATATTAACTGGTTTATAATTTAGAAAATAATAGTTCAATAAAGTGACCACATTTATTTGAACATTTTATAAACTTTCCCCCATGCGCTATTATTTTCACTTGTGTAAGTTGTTTCTCCTGCTCTCCCCTCCCAATTAACAAACGGAAGTTACAGTAAGGTTCCCCCTCCTCCAGGCTGGTGCGCAGGTGCAAGAAGAAGAAGGGCATCTAATAACCAAATTTCAGGGGTAACAGTGCACTAAGCGGTTCCCCACCGAGTCAAAAGATGGAGAATATAGAGTTTTACCTGAAGATTTAAAATAATGGATGTAACGTTACGTTCAATGTATCTGGAAGCACGAGCTGGTATGGGATGTGAAGCAAGTTTCGATCCCCCGGTAATAATGATAATAATAATTGGGAAAAAGCCTTTAGAGTAATGTAGCGCTACAGAAGCCGACGTGACTGCTCATCGCTGATAGAACACGTTAAAGGTTGGCAGCTGAAAAACAGCGCTCGATGCGTAGATCCTGGGAACTACAGATACGATTACATTGTTTATTTTGAACCGTCAGGTTCTGTAGCACCGCAGCGTGGAAAGGCTTCCTCGAGAATTTTGCCTTAACCATATAGAGCTACATATCTGGTTATCAAAGCGATTCAGATAAACTGTCTTCTGTTTCCGTGCATCCATCTCCAAATCTGAGTTCTGTTAAGGAAATCTGTTGTATTCCAAAAAAAACGTAATGCATACGGATATGGATGAATTCGTCTTGGTAGCAATTTATTATTACTTATTATCCGGTGTCCCCAATTAATAGGTTAATATTAACCAGTATACTAATTATGGAGATAGCACAGAGATTCTCCTTTCTCTCATAACAAACCTGGTTATTCTGTCGATGCTGCCAGTGACAGAACACCAAAGAAAAAAGCAAAAGAACGGAAACTTACCAGTCGATACCCGTGAACCCATTCCTGACAACTTCCCTATCCTGTCTGCGCGCGCAGAACTGCGATTTTAGCGCTTGAGAGGTAAGAGTTGCCGTACTTGACTAAAATCAGTGGAACGTAAAAAAGCAAAGGTGAAAGAATTTCTCCTGAATGTAGGAAAACACTTTACAGCAAAATGCAGACAGAAAGAGATGCTCAAGTTCCGAGAAACAGAAGTGTTCCTTTTCTGGTATTTACGGCGTTGTTCGTAAAAAAAAAAGAATAAATTAAATCGCCAGGGCCGCTAACAGAAGAATAATGGGAAGGTCCAGTATGGCTAAAGTGTCGGAGAGAGAGGAGTTTGGCACAATTAAGAAAAAAGTCGGGGAGAGTGGGGGGGATCTGATTTGGCTAAAATCGTGATGGGACTCCGTGCATTTCGTTCAATTTTTCTGCCTAAGTACCGACAAAAATTCGACAAATGTAAATGCAAGTTAATAATCATATGTGTGTGTGTGTGTGTTCATGTCATTATTCTTCACCACCAAAGATGACGCTGCCTTTGATGTTTCTTCGACGACAGAACTCGGGCGTAAATGGCTTACAGTAATGACGGCACGGGCGCGTTTATATAACGCAGTAAGTGCAAAAGAATGAATTGGCTAAGGTTCGTGGAATGTAAGTTAACTGGGAAGCGAAGTGTTGATATACTGTTAGAAACAGCAGAGGATTTTCCAGAGGGGAGAATTAGAGCAAGGAAAGGCCGGCTGCGGAGAGTCGCGCGTGACGTGAGACTTTACTCTCTGGTTCGGGAACGGTTAAAACGAAAGTGCCTGCCGGAAGCCATGTAGAGAAGGGCTTTAACTTTATCTGCATGACCTCGGGTGATTCCTCCATTAATCTGACCCCTCGCGCATGGATACGGCGGGGGGGGGGCTTTTTTTTGCTAACATTGGGATTATGGTTCTATCAGATCACGACGCGTCACCATTTTAATCCCATAGTGCACTGCGTTTGAAGATCCCGACACCCAGCAATTCCTGCTGTTGATGTGCTACAAAGACCTGCACCGGGAGAACGTTTCGTCAGATCAGAACTCAACGAGTGTCGGTTTGAGCTCGGACCAGAGTAAAAAAAAAAACAACATAAGTTTGAATATGATAACTCCATCATAAACGTTCGTTTTCAAGATACTTTGCCCGTCGGGCTACAGTGGCGTCTCTGACTTCAGAACTCGAGTACCTGATGCGTCGTCTTATATTGGCGTCAACACGCAGGCTACAACCTCCCGGTGTGGAGGGCGAAGTTGGAATCCGGACCAGTTCATGGTTGATACGGAATCCCGAGTCTAGCCAAATTTACAGTGGTATGGTAAGAAAAAAGGGAAAGAATGTGCAGACAGAATAAACTACGCATGCTAATCTTATTAGGTCGTAACATGGCCGAACAATATCGGTGGGCGTGTTTTCGAACACACGTGGGCGTCAAAATAATGCACCGTATTACATTTAAATTGCGTGAAGATTTTTAGGGTGCTAAAAATTTTATTGATTTTAAAGGAGTAAGGGCAGATAACCAAAACTCTTTCTTAGCGTCGACCCGCTGAAACTCTTAACTAATTTGAAAAGCTGTCAAATCCTCTTTCAAACGTAACGCTGCATAGATGTCGGGTTTTTAAATTGCTCGGCATATTCTGGACCTTTAAAATCTAGCAGCATTTGAATGAATCCAGGCTGGATCCCTTCTGATATTGACGTAGCTCAACGTAGAGCTTGGTATTTTTGCTACGTTTTTCCTTTGATATGCTTTTGAACAGAGGTCACATCTATGCCAGTATAGCAAAAAAACTATTGGAAAATCGATGGTTGCCCTTAGATGATTAAGTACCCACGTTTTGAGTAGCGCAAGGAGGGATTTTCAAATGATCCACCTTTGACGGGTTGCCAACTGAAACCATTTTCTTACGTATTTTATTTTAAAGGGTCAGTTCTGAGTTGCATAAGAAACATTACAGAGGGAGCCATGTTTAAAACGGAGAGTCGGGCGGACCACGTGTGACTAGTAGCGCACCAAAGAGGGCTGCTGGCGGTGTCAGAACGATTCCGATAAACAGGCTGCCGGTCTGGACGCCGCAGTCGTCCGGCTGTCAACCGATTTGCAAGAATATATCTGAACTATTTTCTTTCGTGACACACACACACACACACAAAGTTTACTTAACGCTTTACATAAAAGCCATTTAATTGCCAACTCGTGTGTATCCTTTGTGAATTGGAACAATAAACAATGGTGAGAAATAGTATGAACAGCATGGGTTAGATAGCGACGGAAAACCTGGTGTTTTCCCGAACACCCAACTCTCAGCTGGAACTGGAGGCGCGGTGAGACTTTTCATTGATTTCTTCTCACTGACTTCAGTTTCCCAGCCGCAGAACCGTCCATCGACTAATTTCCTTCTTTCTTTTTTTCTTTTTCACAATAAAGTTGTTTATAGTCTTACACTCGTTTTGCTTTATCCGAAGCACAAAAGGCTTCGTCGGTCTTTGCTAGAAATCTTGTAATATTAATAATTTATCAGATTACTGCTTTAAAGTGTGTGGT
This sequence comes from Nautilus pompilius, assembly GCA_018389105.1. NCBI lineage: Eukaryota > Metazoa > Mollusca > Cephalopoda > Nautilida > Nautilidae > Nautilus > Nautilus pompilius. Next base: position 1,768,492 of record JACATO010000680.1, read on the forward strand.
GAGATGCTAACGTGGCAGAAAACGCCATTTGTATCTTCCTTTTATGTGGGCATTGCCAAAACGACTGAGAGAGAGGAGAGAGAGAGAGAGAGAAGAGAGAGAGAGAGAGAGAGCGAGAGAGAGAGGAGAGAGGAGAGAGAGAGAGAGAGAGGAGAGAGAGATGGAGATGAAGAGAGAGAGAGAGAGAGGTAGAGAGATGAAGAGAGAGAGAGAGAGAGAGAAGAGAGGGAGAGGCCGAGGTAGAGATGAAGAGAGGTAGAGAGATGAGAGAGAGGTGAGAGAGAGAGATGAAGAGAGAAGAGTGAGAGAAGAGAGAGAGAGAGATGGAGAGAGAGTGAGAGAGAGATGAAGAGAGAGAGATGAGAGAGAGAGAGAGGTAGAGAGATGAAGAGCGAGAGAGAGAGAGAGAGCGAGAGAGAAGAGAGAGAGAGAGAGAGAGAGAGGGGAGGAGAGAGGAGAGCGAGAGGTAGAGATGAAGAGAGGTGAGAGGGAGAGCGAGAGTGAGAGAGGAGATGAAGAGAGAGAGAGGTAGAGAGATGAAGAGAGAGAGAGATGAAGAGAGAGAGTGAGAGAGAGAGAGAGAGAGATGGAGAGAGAGTGAGAGAGATGAAGAGAGAGAGAGGGGTATAGAGAGATGAAGAGAGGTAGAGAGATGGAGAGAGAGAGTGAGAGAGAGAGATGAAGGAGAGAGAGAGAGAGAGAGGTATAGAGAGATGAAGAGAAAGAGAGAGAGCGAGCGAGAGAGAGAGAGAGAGAGAGTTTTTAAACTGTAGCCTTAGAAAATTGACAAAATTAAATGAGAGAAGCAAAAAATATGTAAGCAATACATCTGCCACAAAGTCACCTTAATGTTGGTGGGAATCCATACGGCTGTCAGAAATAAATGCGTTTGAAAATTCATTAAACAGAAATTAAAGTACATAACGGTTTCTTTCCCCCCAGCTCTTAATAAATGATACAAGGTTTTCGTTGAACTTATATTTAAAAAAAAAATAATTTTTTTTGGAGAAATCAGCCGGCTAATGCAAACGACGACTTGAAAAATAATGTATTTTTTTTCCTTTTTTCTATTAGTATTTTGAAAATAGATTTTTTTAAAATTCATAAAATAACTTTTCTTTCATCCGTGTTAAATTCGTTTAAAAGAGGTAGAAACATTTTTTTTTTAAATGATTAGATAAATTGTATAATTTGAATATCAAGAGTAAAATATAAACGAATAAAACTGTGTAAGTTGGATTTCTAAAAAAGAAAAAAATTGTGAATGAAAGAATCAGAATAAAAAAATATAAACAAGTAAATTAGATAGAGATGCGTAATGTAGTAAACAGAGGGGTCCCTTTGTTTCTCTCCAGGTAAATTCTACGTTAAGTTTTATTCCGTTTTCAAAGTATTCCTAAAAACTCCACTATTTCTTTTATTTTTTTTAAATAGTGAAAACTAACGAAATAAAAATCTAATGTAAAAATTCGCCTTTGTTATTTTGGTTTAAATCCTAAAATGCATCGGTTTTATCGGGCTGAGGGGGTGGATGGCGGGGGCACCGCTCATCTATTAGGGGACGGACTGAATGCAGCCCGACACATGATCGAGCGCTAGGGGGAGCTTTCGAGGGCGGCTCGACATTCGGACTGGAGCCAGCCGCTCGTGGACTGGCGACGCCACGAATTACGTTCGTCGTCCCCACGACGCGAAATCTACGATCGGGGTGTGTGTGTGTGAATAAAACCGGTTAATTAACAATGAATAAAACATGGCATGAGATGAAGAAGAATCTAATTTAAACATCTAACTCCCACCCGATATTTCGAACACGTAAGAAAGCCAGCATGAGTAGGGTGGCAGTCAGGAGTTTCCGCAACGATGTCTCCAAGAACTGGGGTAGAAGGAAGTCGGTTTGGTCGGATGCCTAGGGATGTGAAGAGGGGGAGGAGGAGGGGTGGCCAGTCTCAAGAGGTTGGACGTTAAAATAACAGCCAATGGTAATCGGATGGACGCGGCAAGGACCCGCGCCACTTAAAATTTTTTTTTTTTTTTTTTTTTTTTAACCGGGCCCGTGGGTACGGCCGCCCGTCGTCGAGTCGAGTGGAGTGGATGGTTCGTTCAAGAGGCCGGTCGGCAAAAGTACACCAAGAACTGCGTCATTTCCAGCAACAACAACAACAACAACAACAACAAAAATACGCGGTGTCAGACATTAAAAGTCGCTAATCCATACTCTTCCGGAACACGTTTACTAGGACAACAAGAAATATTTCTTTGAAGGTGGGAAGTACTCCCCCATCCCTCCCGCCACCAAAAAAAAACAAACAAACAAAACTGTGGCATTTAAAAATTCCAGTGGTGACGAACAGGTGGCCAGATCTCGGGCCATCGTTATTTCGGACTCTCGGACCGCAGGGCGAGGCAGCTTAACGCCTTGTGGCCGTCGGTTGGTTGGTTCATCGACGGAGCGAGCGCTGAATGAGCTGTCATCGTAACAATTACTGGATAAATAGTCTGAAGGATGCGGCGGGTAGGAGATGCTATTTGGCAGAGGGTGTGGGGGAATTGCATTTATTTGGAACAGCTTGTCCCCGGGCACCGCCACGCTGAGTTGCACCTATTTATCACGTTTCCGAGAGACCCAGCCCCTCGCCTCTCTTACCTGTCCCTGTTCGATGACAGGTGCCATTAAGACAGTAACAGAATCTCTCTTCTTTTTTTTTAAAGAATTCACGACAGTGAATGTTTCCAATCGTCCGCCGACCGACCCTTCCTCCCACACCCTTATCCCGGACCCCCCCTCCCACGTCATAAATTATGCGAACAGGGGCGGATAATCGTTAGGTTTGTTTTTTTTTTTTTTGCCTTTCCGCTCGTTTCGGTTAACTTCCGCCGAAGGTTTTAATCAAAGCTGGATGCTGCAGTTGGCCGCTGAAGCGACAAAATAGCGTTATTCTCGTCCCAATCGTTTTCCGACGGCTTCATGGATAAGCCATGAAAAATGGATGAGCGCGCGCGCGCGTTCAGAAAGTGGTGTTTCGGGTAACTAAAGTCTTCCGACAAAAGCCGAGCCGGGGGCTGGGGGACAACTCGGCAGGCAGGGCTCTGAAAGTTTTATGAGCCCCGCCACGGTTTCTCGTTGGCGAGAACGGAACGTAAATAATTAACTGTTGCGCAGGTAAACACGGGATTTGCGTGTCTTGTGTTACAGGTAAAATAATACCAGCGGAATGACAGCTGTCAACAGATGTGGTTGGTGGGGGGAGGGGAGAGAGGGGACATTGAGTGTTAATATTTGAATAGATTTCAAAACGGGGAGAAAAGAAACGCGCGAAATCTGACTTTGATGTCGGCATTGTTTTCTTTTGTTCACCTTTTACACGTTAACTTATTGATTAAAAGAAAAGAAAAGAAAATTCCTAGCAAATTAGAGCGGGAATAATTCTGTGGCAGGAACCGTGAACTTGGTGGTGGAAATTCTGTAATTATAAGTGGGGTCGTCGTCGTTGGTCCAAACGCGCGGATGGCTGTCAACTTTCATCATCAACCCAAACACCTAGCTTTCTACTTTTTCTAGTTCTTAGGATTGCAACCGGCATCATGAGAACAAGAAAAATATAGGGTTTTCCCCCTGATTTTGTTGACATTTCTCTATACACCAGATCCATCTCTCTCTCTCTATGTGTACTGACGTCATATCTCTGTAGTGACGTAAGCTCGCTCTCTACTGACCCACGTCATATCTCTGTAGTGACGTAATCTCGCTCTCTACTGACCCACGTCATATCTCTGTAGTGACGTAATCTCGCTCTCTACTGACCCACGTCATATCTCTGTAGTGACGTAAGCTCGCTCTCTACCGACCTACGTCATATCTCTGTAGTGACGTAAGCTCGCTCTCTACCGACCTACGTCATAGCTCTGTAGTGACGTAAGCTCGCTCTCTACCGACCTACGTCATAGCTCTGTAGTGACGTAATCTCGCTCTCTACCGACCTACGTCATAGCTCTGTAGTGACGTAATCTCGCTCTCTACCGACCTACGTCATATCTATGTAGTGACGTAAGCTCGCTCTCTACTGACCTGTCATATCTATGTAGTGACGTACGTAATCTCGCTCTCTCCCGACCTACGTCATATCACTGTAGTGACGTAATCTCGCTCTCTACCGACCTACGTCATATCTCTGTAGTGACGTAAGCTCGCTCTCTACTGACCCACGTCATATCTCTGTAGTGTCTCTCTCTCTCTCTCTCTCTCTCTCTCTCTCTCTCTCTCTCTCTCTCTCTCCCTAGACACAGCCTCATGATTAAAATTCTCTTCCGCTCAGGAGTCGATACCGCCCGTTTCCTTATCGGTATTTTGTGAAAATAATTACATACACGGATCGTGTGATCATCCTAAGATAACCTTCGAATAGACGGGTTCCAGAAATCGAAGGTCGCCCACTTAGCATCAGCACTTCTAAAAGTGTATCAATCATGACGCGCGGTTTGAAATAAAGAATAGACATCAGCAAAACCGATGAGATTTCTGTTTCTAGTGCAAAAATAGTTTTAATTCCTCCTTGTGAAGTTTGGATAAATGACAAACGTTCGGGGGTCATCTGTTGAGTTTGGATAATTGGCATTGCAGATTTCGGGGGTGACATTCATTCATACGAAGGTTCTTCAAGGTTCGATAAGTGACTGCCTGTCCTGTCTTTTGTTAGACCAATCGGTCTACCTCCAGATGCACAGAGCTTTTAAAATCTGTTCATACTTTTTTCGTAAATCCTGGTCGATCAAACTGAAATAATAATAATAATAATAAAATAATAATAATAATAATAATAATAATAATAATAATAATAATAAAATAATAATAATAAACCCGCCTATATCCGTTTTAATGCCCATTTACCGACTAAATACTACTGGAAATTCATCCACATTAAGAGACATTTACATATTAAAGACGTGCACATCTACGGGTCGTCACACCAAAGAGAACCCCGGGACGTTTCACGTGAGCGGGTATCCCGCTGATGCTAAACGAGAAGTTGCCTCGAATTAAAACTGAAGCGTTTCGTGCGACTGGGGCGAATTCTTCAGGGTGGAACCAGATCTGCGTTTGGCGCAGTCCGACAGTTTGTAGCTAGGGAACAGAGTCTCAGATACTTCTGGTGAGCTCGCCAAACCCTCCACTCAGGGTCTCGCTCGAAACGTCTTACGGGGACATTTTGGCTGAACATAATTTTGGAAGCCTCTGTATCTCCTGAAAGTAATTCAGTCCCGCCAGTATGAATTCCGTAAATATCTTGACCACGTGGCAGCGAGGCGTGGAACCAACCATCCGCGTGACTACGAAAGCTGGTCGTCTGTTTTTACACTGTGTATGTGCACTTATTGAACATTTCCTTATCACAGACAAAGACCTGAAGACGCCAGTGACGAAGCTCGGGTACCGGACTTTGAGAAAAACGGGTCATGCGCAAAAGAGAGAGAAAAAAAAAAACGACGTTCTTCTACACTTTTTAAGAAAGAAAAAAAGTTGCTCTAGTTCTAATTAAGATCACCGAGCAAAGCTCTCGTGTCGGTGTTAGACGGGGTTTTTCTTCTTCTTCTCCGTAAAAGGAAAACCCACCGCTGGTGTTCCGTCTCCGTTGTCGCCGGATCCGACTGCTATCGATTCGCTCCACATCGCCCCAAGCTGAGCTATTGATCATGCGCGAGGGTCATGACACCGAATCGTTGAGCGCGAGAAAAGCTTGATCTTGTTTGCCCCAATTACTCCAGCCGACAGGAAGATGGACCCTAAAGTGTCGAATGATTGCTCGTTATCTAACTCCCTACACAATTATACGCAACACAACCATCTTGAACTATGCGCGGTATAATATAAAATCACGCTGCTCTTTTATCTCTTTTACTAAAGAGTGTCTTATCAAGCGCAGATAAATGCGTACTGGGATCACGTAATTAAATCTCCTGGATAACACACAGCCCAAAAAAAAAAGGGGGGTGTATTATGATAATGCCAGATTATCCATACTAATCTTTTTTGGTGCTCTTTAATCTTCACCGAGAAATAGACAAAAATAAACTAATTTTAAATATAGTTAACTATTAAAACATTGAAAATTTGCCATAAAAGCTGGAGGCCGCTTGGGCGCCAGGCATTGAGAGCTATATTTCTATTGGTCTGTGACCTGGTAAAGACAGCGTTTGGAAACTTTCAGGCCGCATATTTAGCTCGTGGACTAACTCGCCGTGTTTATATCTGGCGTCGCGGTCTAAGCTACTTTTTAAGGAGAAGGGGGAGCGAGCAAGCGATCGAGTCGCCGTCTGTTCGCCGGTTTTGCAAAAAAAAAACTAAAAGAAAAGAATAAACAGACTGAGCGTCAACACTGAAAACCTGCTGGTGAGTTGGAACCATCCTTTTTCTTGCTTCTCCAGGTAGCGGCATCCCGGGATTTAAAGGTGTTTGCTGTCCTGAGAGAATACGGCTCGTAGCGACCGTGGGAAACGCGATCTGGCCTCTTGGCCTTGGCCTGGTACGATGCCGTCTGCGCCGCGAAGTCCTTCTGACACATACTTCATATAAGATCTTGGCCCGACTGCTGCTCCTCCTGGCGGCTAGCTCTCCACGTCGGTTTTCCTCTGTTGTTTGGAAATCAGAAGCGCTTGTCGGCTGTTTTGCTTAAAAACGGGTTCATCTAGTCTTCTTCACCGCTTTTTGCCCGTCTTTTCCCTGTTTTTCGCTCTTTCTTCCGCCGGGTGGGTGGTGGGTGGGTTACCAGCCGTACTCCAAGGTCGCGTTTATGACGTATGTCGTAAAACCTAGGTGTTGTGACGACTGTATCTAACAACAACAGAAATAACACCACTACTACTACTACTGCTGCTGCTACTGCTACTACTGCTACTGCTACTACTGCTACTGCTACTACTGCTACTGCTACTACTACTAATAATAATAATAATAATAATAATAATAATAATAATAATAATAATAATAACCTTTTATAAGATGTCATGAGAGTGGTCAGGAATGATAGAACGTGTACAAGAGGTTATTATTATAGGTTTATAAAGAATGCATAGAATATTAACATCTTCTGTAGAAAATAACACAATAAAATCTTTCTAATGCGACCACCCTGCAAAAAAGACCACAGAAGTATAACACGACACTATTTTTCTCTATTAAACACGATTTGATGCATATTGGACGATTCTTTGAAACTTCTTTTATAGAGAGCGAGAGGAGGTCCGTTTGTGAGTCCCGGCTTTGTCAGTTCTTCTTGATGGTCGTTAATGACCACAACGGCTTGTTTATAAAACCGTACCGACTGAACCTGCCATTGAAGCCGGAAAAAAAAACAAAATGCTCAAAGGTGAGTACGCAGGGTTCCTTCGTGATAAGCTAAACAGTTTATGAAGAACGCGGACGGCTTCACTCGGAAGAGTCACTGCCAAGGTCGTGCCGTTTGGACAGTTGTGTCGTTAAATATTTTCTAGTTAGTGCAAAATGAGAATACGGGGGATTAATGACAATCCAATAATATAATGTGAGTTGGTCAATCCTTGATACGGTGAATGAAAAATAATAAGACTACAGGTGCATCTCAGAAACCTAGAATATCGTGGAAGAGTTCGTTTTTTTTCCGTAATTTAATTCAAACTCTGAAACTTTCATATATTCTAGATTCATTTCACACAAAGTGAAATATTTCAAGCCTTTTTTTGTTTTAATTTTGATGATTACGGCTTACAGCTCATGAAAATCAAAAATCCACTATCTCAAAATATTAGAATATTTCATAAGATCAATAAAAAAAAGGATTTATAATATAGAAATGTTGAACTTCTGAAAAGTATGTTCATTTATGCATTCAATACTTGGTCGGGGCTCCTTTTGCACGAATCACTGCATCAATGCGGCATGGCATGGAGGCGATCAGCCTGTGGCACTGCTGAGGTGTTATGGAAGCCCAGGTTGCTTTGATAGTGGCCTTCAGCTTGTCTGTATTGCTGGGTCTTGGTGTCTCTCATCTCCCTCTTGTCAATACCCCATAGAGAATCTATGGGGTTCAGGTCAGGCGAGTTTGCTGGCCAATCAAGCACAGTAATACCATGGTCAGCAAACCAGTTACTAGTATTTTTGGCACTGTGGGCGGGTGCCAAGTCCCGCTGGAAAAGGAAATCAGCATCTCCATAAAGCTTGCCAGCAGACGAAGTGCCCTAAAATCTCCTGGTAGATGGCTGCATTGACTTTGGACTTCATAAAACACAGTGGACCAACACCAGCAGATGACATGGCACCCCAAGTCAACAATGACTGTGGAAACTTCACACTGGACTTCAAGCAACTTGGATTCTGTGCCTCTCCACTCTTCCTCCAGATTGTGGGACCTTGATTTCCAAATGAAATGCAAAATTTACTTTCATCTGAAAAGAGGACTTTGGACCACTGAGCAACGGTCCAGTTCTTTTTCTCCTTAGCTCAGGTAAGACGCTTCTGACGTTGTCTCTGGTTCAAGAGTGGCTTGACACCAGGAATGCGACACTTGTAGCCCATTTCCTGGACACGTCTGTGCGTGGTGGCTCTTGATGCACTGACTCCAGCCTCAGTCCCCTTCTTGTGAAGCTCCCCCAAGTTCTTGAACCGGCTTTGCTTGACAATCCTCAAGGCTGCGGTCATCCCTCTTGCTTGTGCACCCTTTCCTACCACACATTTCCCTTCCGGTCAACTTTCCATGAATATGCTTTGATACAGCACTCTGCGAACAGCCAGCCCTTTCACCAACGACATTCTGTAGCTGACCCTTCTTATGGAGGCTGTCACTGAGTGTCTTCTGGACAACTGTCAAGACAGCAGTCTTCCCCATGATCGTGGTTGAGTGTAGTGAACCAGACTGAGAGATTCATGGTATTTATACTGCATAAATAGTGATTTACTCAAACTTGAAATGGAATATTCTAATATTTTGAGATACGTTTTTTTCTATTTTTTTTTAGCTGTAGGCCGTAATTATCAAAATTAAAATTAAAAAATGCTTGAAACATTTTAGTTTACATGTAATGAGTCTAGAATATATATACAATTTTCACTTTCTGAAATAACTGACAAAAAATATTGAACTCTTCCACGATATTCTAATTTTTTTGAGATGCACCTGTATATACGTATTTATTTATTTATTTATTTGCTATTTGCGAAAGTAAAAAGGCCTTGTAATCCACGGTCTAGAATCTAGCCAGAGTCAGTAGGGGTTGTCTTCTTCCCTGTTGATTAGGCAGGCTCCTAAATTTATTCACATTTGATTTCTCCATCCACTGGATCTCCCGATAATGCAACCACCGTTTTGTAATACACGGTATTCGAAGATCACCCCCTCTAACAACTCCTGCCGTTAATCTGTTTCAAAGGTCTGCACTAGGAACTGTTATCTAACCAAGCTCGACTTGTGTCGGTGTGGGCCCTATGCAGTGCAAAAACACTGTAGTTTAGCTTGTATTCGCTACAACGAGGAAGGAAACCATCAGAACGTGTACCACCCTCGGGAGGAAAGGGGGGGTGATCAGTTTGACTCTTTACTTTGGTTTACACACCATCACTTCCAACACCGACCGCCGGCTATTATTTATTCTGTTCATTTTGATTTTTGATTAGTAAAACTGTTTTGCTACAGTATCAGGCCATGCGGGTAATTAAGTCGTTTCGCAGTAGCGCCCCCTAGTATTTCTAACCAGGAAGCCGAAGGAATTTCTAAGCGTTCAGCGCGTACCTGGAAAAGGTTTGGGACGACACCCGTGGTGAGTCATTTCTTCTGTTTTTGCAAAAAAAACGTCCCCACCCTCAAACACACACACAGAGAGAGAGAGAGATGGAGAGAGAGAGAGAGAGAGAGAGAGAGAAGAGAGAGAGAGAGACGATTATTCGAATGGCGTTAGATCGAGCAGGGCGAGAATCAGATACAGGAGAAACGAAAACAGATGGCGAGAAATCATTTAACGAGATCTGGAGGTGGCTGATTGACAACTTGTTTCGCTCTCCAGACACCAAAACCACTGGTCGTCCTTCCGATGACGAGGCCGCCGCGTCACGGGGCCCAAGGACTTTCCCCGATAGTCAGCATAGTCTGCCAATAATACACCGCAGAGGGGGAAAGATCTGGCGGGTAATTGCTCGGGATAGTGGGCCGGAACCCTGTATCTACGGCATCTGTTACGGTCGTGTGCCGCATCGCCAGGGAGAAGAAGATAGGGTTTCGTGCTTCTGGCAAGACTGTTTTTTGTTGTTGTTTTTTTTTTTTTTCTAACGTGACCCCCGTTGACCCAGTGGACAGCACCCCCCCCCCCAAACCAACCAAGGCCGCTCGCTACTTTACGAAACTGGATAATTTGCTGTCGCAGTATTTGGGGAGAAGCGGCAGCCCCTTCTGGTAACCTGACTCCGGCCAGCCCCAAAAGCTTCTCACATTACAACCTTACCCGATTTCGGTCATTCTTACCATTTTATTTACCTTCTTTAAAAAGTTGTTTTTACTATCATTCTTATAACGAGAAGACTCTAACGTCCACCTTTTAAAATATATAATAATTTGGGCGGGTGCTGGTGAAGGAGAGCGACAAAAAGAAAAGAGTTAGAGAGGTACGTCGAGCCGAGCCGTTCCCCAGGCGCTTCGCCCTGATAGGCTAACCACTAGACCACCGCGACGCCTACTGTACTAAATATACACTGCCTGTTGTCGGTGATCATCTGAACAGTAAATAGATTACAACTATGACTTAAGTTATATATTTTTTTGTTTTTAAGCAATTTAAAGAGCGGGGACGGAAATCTCTTTGTTAATTACAGGACGCGTAATTATTAAAAAAGGGGGGATAACTCTTGATATCCAGGATTCTAAAAGACATATTGGGTAAGCCGTGTCAGCAGAAAGGTAATACTTCTACAGAAATGACTGCAATACTGTAGGTGTTGATATAAGCTGTTGAGAAGCATTACCAAGCGAGGTGTGGTTGTGCGCTGTTGAGCGGTGATCAAGGCGCCAATCAACAGTAAACCGTGGAGCCTCGGCCGCAGGTGCCCTGAAAAACTGCCAGAACTCTTCAATTTCAGGTGTGGAAAGAAACTGGAGCGCGCGGGGGGAATTCGCACGGCTGTACCCAAAAGGGTGCACCAAAGCAGGACAGTCCCGACTGTGATTCGACCTGAGGCATTAATCAAGGTAGCTCTGGATGGCCTTATCACCGACCGCACAGTATACTTAGCCATTTTAATTGCCAGGTATGCACAGGTAACCCTGACATTTTTGTTACCTTATCAGCGAAAAAGCGCAATTGCTAATAATAATAATAATAATAATAATAATAATAATAATAATAATAATAATAATAATAATAATCCGTCCGAACGAGAGCCCAAATTTCCTTCTCGCTTAAATATTTTGCTCCTATTTATTATTTTCCATATTTATTGAATTGGGCATCTAATGGAGTTTGCTGAGTTTCAACTCTTTTCTCTCACTATTCCGGCCGGCCTAGGCAAAGATGGGAGATCATAGAAAATATCTAGAAAATCTTTTGTCATCTTATTTTGTGATAAATTCCGAATTATTTTGAGCGAAAGTCACAAGTTTTCCTACTTTTCATCTTGGTTTTTACCACGTTACTTCGGTTTTGCTTTAGCGCCCTCTATTGGCTGACGTTTTCGCAACAGAAGGTGGCGGTATGGCGAGACTTCCCTGAGTTGAGCAGTCTGTCCCCACGGCCGGTTTGAAACCTCTCTTTTCCTTTTACAAAACATCGCTTAGCGTTTCGCCTCAGGCCGAAATTTCGGTAATGATGTAGTCTGATTAAGTGACTGGAGAGCGGATAAAAGGGAGATAAGACAGTGGGGGGAAAACTAACCTCCGGCAATTTGATGACAGCAAAGATTGTAAAAACCATCGTCATAAAGTGGAGCGGAAGACCCTGAAGTTGACTGCCCATCAGTAGGCTGCGTAAAATGCTACCACTACCCCAGCTGTCTACTTTAATAAGGTGTTTCCAGAAGACGGGGAGAGAAGGCAGGAGGAAAAGTCCGAGCCTTACCGGGTGCACCGTGCGAAAATTACTCCCACAGACCCTGGCGGGCTTCGTAATCGCTTACTTCCCCTTACGTAAAACGACTGAGACATCGGTTAGGAAGGTTAATCGCCATGAAACTAAAGTGGCTTTGATTACGATAAGCTTATAAACGTAAGGTAGTTTTTTTTTTTTTTTTTTAAAAAAGAAAGAAAGAATTTAGAACTGGAGAATTTAAACGGAAAGAACATATCTGTACAGTGAAAGTAGAAGTGATCATTGACTGCCGTGTAATATCGAAAAGAAATCTAAACAACTAAGTTTTTAGTTTGGTAGTAAAGACCTTCTTAACGGTGATGATATGGGAGCGACAAAACTAGAAAGAGCACAGAAAACAATTTACATTACCTCAGAAATCATTTTCTAAAAACCGTAGATTAACACAAATCTTAAAATTGAGGAGCAGCAAATTTTGGCTGGTGACGTGTCTAGGAATAGCTAACCAAAGGGACAAGCATAAAAAGCGACGCATGCTCAGTTTCTCCACGAAGTCCGAGGTTAAGAAGAGACGGCGAGTTCTTGATTCTTCCAGGATTCAATCGTTTGAAGTGTGAGGGGAGATTAGAACTGATTGGATAATACCCAATGCAGGTTTTACACGTGTAATGGGAAATGCGGTAAAGACCTTCTTTTGTGGCTTTTCTTGAGACAATCCATTTGTTTTTTTGTTGTTTTTTTTTTCAGGTGCAAAAATAAAAATAATCGAAGAGGCTTGACAATGGAATAGTCCCCTAAATTTGACAGAACATCTGTTTAGTTTAGAACGACACAGAACTGGAAGAAAAAAAACACTGATGGAGTCAACACGACAGTGAGATGCTGACATTGTGTAAACAGAATCAGCAGCAATGTTTTTGCATGATTAAAGCTCACCAATCACATGCTTGTCATGTGACCAGAATGGCCCATCCAGTCCCGAGAGGTGTTTGTCCATCAAGGCTTTGACCTGACGCAACCAGTGACTGCAGCCTGTTTCATACACGCCAAAAAAGAAGTAATTCCGGTCTTTCCAACCCTTTAATCAGTTTGATGTCCAATTTTGCTTCTTTTTTCTTTTTAAAACAAAATAGTTTAACGCCTTTTAAGCACTGGAATTCTTTGGGGATTTTAAATCCACGGATAAAGGAAACTATTCTTCAAAGTTTGGTTTCGCTTCTATGCCGGTGATCAGCCTATTAGTACCCGCACATGTAAGTTTCTGAATAGCCCGCTCAATTAAGCAAATGTAGAATTATCCTATCTAAGGAGATCGCTTGTGCAAACCATGCCCGGAAGTCGATCCAGAATGCTCTCGCTCAATGTATCTCACAGACAGCCGCCCTTGTAAAAATATCGTGGCGAACATTATTTAATCCCAGGTGTTCCGGCGATATATGCTCTCCTCTACGTGATGGTACAAAGAAAAGCGATGATTCTTCAGTCAAAACGTCCATCGTAAACAGAATTCTATATTAATTTTTTTCTACGAAAACGCAAAAGGTTTCTTCAAAATTTCTCAGTCATGCAAATCGCGTCTTTATGCAATGATACCCGGGAGATGCTTAGAAAACTATTTCTGTTAGAGTTTTATGGAATCAATATTGGGCTTCCAAAAAGAAATGCAGATCTCCCAATAATTTCAAAAGGTAAGGAGAGTTTGCGTGCTTGCGTGTATGTATATAATTTGTCTGTCTGTATGTCTGTCTGTCTACGTCTCTCTCTCTCTGTAGTGACGCCATTTCTCTCTCTCTCCTGTGGTGACGTCATCTCTCTCTTTGTGTAGTGACGTCATCTCTCTGTAATGACGCCATCTCTCTCTTTCTGTAGTGACGCCATCTCTCTCTTTCTGTAGTGACGTCATCTCTCTGTAGTGACGCCATTTCTCTCTCTCTCCTGTGGTGACGTCATCTCTCTTTGTGTAGTGACGTCATCTCTCTGTAATGACGCCATCTCTCTCTTTCTGTAGTGACGCCATCTCTCTTTTTGTAGTGACGTCATCTCTCTGTAGTGACGCAATCTCTCTCTTTCTGTAGTGACGTCATCTCTCTGTCGTGACGTCATCTCTCTTTAATGACGCCATCTCTCTCTTTCTGTAGTGACGTCATCTCTCTGCAATGACGTCATCTCTCTCTTTATGTAGTGCCGTCATCTCTCTTTAATGACGCCATCTCTCTCTTTCTGTAGTGACGTCATCTCTCTGTCGTGACGTCATCTCTCTCTTTCTGTAGTGACGTCATATCTCTCTTTCTTTCTGTAATGACGTCACCTCTCTCTGTGGTGACGTCATATCTCTCTTTCTCTGTGATATCACGATGTGGTTGGTGCCTGTATGAGAGTATCAGATCATGTTAGTAATGAATGTAAATGTCTATAAAAGAGAGTGTGAATGTTTGAGTTTCTGAATACGTCAGTGAGAGAGCGAGAGATATTGAGTGCATGTTCATAGAAAAATGAACTTATTTAACGTAGATTTGATAAGGAGCCTACCTGCCTACTTTCATTTCGCTACATTAAACCTCCTCCTCGTAACATTTAACGAGATATAAATTTGAACCAAGCAGACGTCGGTACGCGTGCCAAGAACTCGTTAAACAGGTCGTTGCGTGAGATGAAAAGAATTAAATACAAATTTATGTTTATCTGTAATTCCCTAATTTATGTCTGCGACGTTAGACACGCGTGCGCACTAAGTCACATCGTTTCTGTTTAGAGAGCAGGACTACAAAAGCAGGTATTGTGAGTCTTACCTGGATGCGAATGCTAAATGCTGTTAAATTACGTCGTTTTTTACTTTTTATTTTGCGTGACATTAATTCTATTGATGGATGATGTGATCCGCATGAAAGAGTAAACCGCAACAAATAAACCTGTCTGTGATCCAAAGGTATCTTCAAAGAGATGAGAGAGAGAGAGAGAGAGAGAGAGGAGAGAGAGAGAGAGATAAACAGAGAGAGATGACGTCAGTACAGAGAGAGATGACGTCAATACACAGAAAGAGATGACGTCGGCACAGAGACAGAGAGAAAGAGAGAGGGGAGACTGGAATCATTCTCAATAAAAGGCATATTTCTATAGAAAAGATGTAAACGGTTTTTCTTTTTTGTTTTCAGCTTTTTCCTCCTCACCAGTCTCAGCTAACGCCACACGCCTATCCAGAGGTCAGTTGGACCTCTTTAAAGATAAAAGTTGAGTGGATAGAAAACAACCCGTCCTTACGTCAGCTTTAACCACTGACGTCACAAAATACCATCTTTAACGCGGTATTTACACCGATGCCGTCTTCTCTCGCGAATGTAAAGACTTGTTTAATGCAGCCATTAAAGATGAATTAGCAGTCACTTTTCGTCTCCTGACTATTTTAACTGATGAATCAGCCAGCTTCAACGCCTCCATCTCAAGACTCCATTAACCCCGTGCACATGCGCAAACGAATTTACCATTAAAATAAGGAGAGCAGAAATTATTGCTTTCACCTTCTTGGCCGAAAATAAAAGGCGCAAGGGTTAATGAACAATCGAGTAGGCTAATTTAATGCACTGTATACAAAATAAGGATTTTATTTTTTCAATCTTTTATATTTTGAATAACCGTTTTTTTTCTTCTTTTCTTTCGTTGTCCATCAGAACAGGTGAAGTGTGGAAAAACAAACGTATTGCTTTCTTCTACACTTGCTCTCAGATGATACCGTCTTCTGCCGCCTTTGTTCGCGGCCCATGTCGTTGCTGCAAGGCGGCCGATTATCGCTGTGTTCGCCCGTCGTCCGGCGGGGCAGGGGGGGAGGGCGAAATCGGCCATTGGAGCAGAAGGAGCCATTATAATGCGGTGCTTGACAAACACAAAGTGCACGAGGGCTCAGGTGTGCACGGCGAAAGCCAATAAACAAATCGAAAGAATTCATTAATGCAGAAATTCTGATACTAATCCATCTATCTAAAGGAGACAGAAATTTTTAAAGATTTTAGAGCGAGAGAGAGAGAGAGAAAAGATTAAAAAAAAAAAAAACAAAAACAGCGACAGTAAGAGGTCTTTCTAGGAAAAATCTACGTCTGATTTTATGTTCATTGTGGGAAAACTGCGTGAATCAGTTATCAGTCATTTGCCGCCCCTTACCAGCTAGTGAACACGTCAATCAGAGCTAGCTCTCCTCCTCTATCATAAAGTTAGTATTCAAATACAACATTCAAAAGGAAGATAAAATATAAAATACAATAATAAAATCTAATTTCTCAGTTAGAAACGGGAAAAAAAAACAAGAAAGGAAGATTTTGGTACTGGAACAGGTTAATTTTCTTTTCGCGTTCTCTGATTTGTTCCCTTTTACGGTCAATTCAACGCAAATAATCTGATTACTTTGATGTTTTCCTTGTGTTAAAAAATTCCAAATTATTTGCTCGCAGCAGAAATAAATAGAAGGCTTGAGATTGTTCTATTATCTTTAACTGTAAAATGGTCTAGATCCGGATTGTTACGAATTCTGAAGAGCCAAAAAAATAGAGATAATTGTAAAGCAAAGTAATGGTATAGAACTAGTAGACTGAGAATAGTAGTAGACGACTAGTAAGGGAGAAGCAATACTAGAGTTCAAGTAGTGGTACAAGAGAAGTAAAGACAATGTAATAGTAGAGTACTAGCTTTAGTGAAAGACTTGTAAATAAGAGGTAATAGTATTGTACAAAAATGGTAAAGGACTAGTAAATATAAGTAGTGGTACAGGACCAATAATGCAAAGGTAAGTTTAAATTGAAAATAGTGGTAGAGGTCTCATAAACGTGTTTTATTAGAGTTCAGGCATTAGTAGAGAAGTAGTGAAAGGAAGATAATAGTTGAGTACGAAAAGTAATAAATGAGTACTGATAATAGAGTACAAGTAGTGGTGGAGAAAAGTCAAGGAGCCATTATACTAGAGTCAAGATGGTGGCAGACGACTAGTATAGTAAAGGTAATAGTAGAGCAGAAATAAAAGTAAAGAATTAATAGAGTAAAACTAGTAGTGGAGGACAAGGAAAGAAGAAAGAAAAATTATTAGAAAAGTGAATTTAGTAGTTGAGGATTAGAAGAGAAAGAAAATAGTAGAGTACAAGTGGTAGTAGTAAAGACCTATTGAAGAAGAGATGATATTGGAGTACAAGTTATGGCTGAAAAGTAATAAAAGAATGGTAACCGTTGAGTACATTTAGTAATGAATAGATAATAGAGTCGAACTAGTAAAGTACAAGTAATAGTAGAGGAATAGTAAATAAGTTTGACTTGCAAAAAACAAGAAGTTGTAGAAAAATACTAATGCAGTAGTGATTAATGAGTACAAGTAATGGTAGAAGATTTTAAAGTGGGTGATACTAGTTGAGCATAAGTAGTGGTAGATGAATAGTGAAAGAAAGGTAGTAGCAGAGTATACGTATTGGTAGTGGACTGGTAAAGAGATAAAAGTACAGTACACGTAGTAGTTTAGACATAATAAAGAAGAGGCAATACTAAAGTACAAATAATGGTAGAGGACTAAAATGGAATTCGAAATAATAGAATAAGATTAGTGGAAGAGGTCTACTAATGGAAAGGTAGTAATAGAATACGATTATCTTTAGAAGACTAGTAAAGAATAGCAATGGTAAAGTAAAAGTACTGGTAACTGACAAGCAAATTATAACTAATAGCAGAATACAAGTGGTAGATGACTAACCTGATGTAATGGTAGAGGTCTAGTAAAGGAGAGGTAATAGAAAAGTACATGTAGTGGTAGTGGACTAGTAAACTATTGGTAATAGTAGAGAAGTAATAGTAGAGGATTAGTGCATTACAAGTGATGGCACAGGACTAGAAAAGGATAAATTATAGTGCATCAGAAATAATGTCAGTGGAACAATATAGTACAAAAAGTAGTACTTGAATAATAAAGGCGATGTAATAATAGAGTACTAGCTGTGGTCAAGAACCCGTATAAGCGAAGTAATAGTATAGTTGAAAAAAATTAGATAGTAATAGTAAGGAGAAATAATAGTAGAGTAAAAATAGTAGTATCAAACTGGAAATAGATTGGTAATACTAAAGAACAAGTATTGGTAGACGAGTTTTAAAGGTATCGTGATTGTATAATACGAGTGCTGAAAGAGGACTAGTAGGGGCCATAAGTATGGCGCGGTACTTCGCCAGGGCCCATAGATTCCGGAAAATCTTAGTTACAGTATCCAGAAAACCACCCCTGTCCCCAGAAGATCAAGTATCCAATTCGAAGGCCCCTGTTTCTATGATACGAGTACCAAGTGCTGATCGCTCGGGTGCCCGCTTTCTCTGATGACTGTTAAAAATCAAACTAAAAGTTTTTAATATAAACCAGTTTAGTGAGTAAACATATTCAAAACGATATAAAAGTGATAAAATCCAAGAGCTGAAGAAGCGGGGTGAACGATCTTTGAGAATAGCGAAGGAGTCGATGAGAGAGGCGATATCTGGAGCTTTGGATGCGGTTTGTGCGGTGGAGAGTTCTGCGAGACTGTCGGTTCTGTCTCGACCGCAGCGTTGGTCTGAGGTCGGTGTTTGGTGGGTGAGTTTGAATTTGGAGGAAGGCCCGTCGGCAGAGGCAACGGTGACGGGTGGCGCAGTGAAGAGGATGCACATGGCTATGAGTTCTGGCAGGAATGCTGAGAGATTGTGGCTGAGGAAGAGAGAAAGCTAGTCGGAGACTGAGAAAAGAGTTTCTCGCAGAATTCACATAAAGAAAAAAAAATACACGAAGTTCATTAATGAGACTTTTCCAGCTATCGACGAATCATTCTGGAGTTTTACTGATGCTTCGTGGACAACTCCAACAACTCTTTCCCAGATGACTACAATGCCATTTCTTTTTCTTTTCTTTAAGTTCGCCGCCTCTGAACGTTATTTCGGATTTTTAGACTCAAGGCTCAGGACTCTGAGTATATCTACGCATCGACTTTTCACTGTTCGAATTGCATCTACTCTCGACGTCTACCGCGTAGTGCAGAGTCGCTTCAGTTTCAGTTCCTCGAATTATCCATTATAAGGTCTGCACATCTGTTCAGGCTAGAACCTAAAAAAAAACTAGCCAGGAATTGATTCTACCGCATCGTTGACTTACGAGGCTGAAGTTGCGCAATGCACAATGAAACAGGGCTTTCAATAGTCCTTGAAATAGCCTCTGACCCCACCCTCAGTTTCTGTAGATTGAGAGCACGAGTCCCGAGCCACTGGCTAACAGTTTTAGCGAAATCAATTGCAGTTGCACTGCACATTTCTCACATTATTTGGAATATAGCACTGCGCATGCTTGTGAACCAGAGATGGATTAGTTTATCCTGCGCTTGTGGACGCAGATAGTTAAAGTTGCAAGGCAGCAACACGAGTTCTTGGAGAGTCGGATCGAATTGCGCTTACATCGCCGCCAGACTGAGGAAGTTACTAATCTTGCAACTTCCATCACCAATGAGCTGAACAATGTCCTCCAAAGTAGAGACAGAACATCTGCCTTCAAAAGCTGACTTCTTGATGCTCCGACTTTTTAGTTTCTTTCTTATCAAACAGGTTGCCTGTTTTCCACTGCGCATATGCTCGGATTTTGAGAAAGAAATGCTTGGCAACGCCGTTGATGTTGTTGATCCAGTTCCACTGCTACTTGGGGTTCAAGAAATCGGCGAGTAGCCAGCGGGACCTTTAGTACGACCTGCCCATGAATGGCGAGAAGCAAAACCAGGTGTACTCACAAGAGATGTTGGCTATATAGTGGAACTGGTACTGTTTCTTGGTAAATAGGTTGGTAGTAGGGTGGGGACCCACGGTTATATTTGAACGATACACTGGCTCGGATGTAGCTCTCCAAGTGTGGAGGGAAGTGAGACGATCAAATGGGTAATCAGAGGATAGCGAGTGGACGGTAGAGATTCTGAAGGAACGGGAGTGGAAGAAGGAACAGCTGGATTAGCAAATTTGGAATCAACAGGGAGAGAAGTTGGAGAGACCGCATCAGTTGGAGGCGTTAAGGGAAGACTGTTGAGAACTCCATTTGCAGAATGGATGACTGAAGTTTTGTGATGGTGAATTGAGTGATTTTCTGAGTGATGGAAGCTGCAGTCCCATTTTTGTGCTTCTTTGCACAACGCTTCTGGTACCCAGAGCTGTACGTCCACTTCGCTGAACGTGACGAACAAACTCGAGGTGTGAACAGGTCAGACTGCAGTGAAATACTGAAGAAGCAAGCATTCTATAATTGATTATATAGGCACACATCCCTGAAGTGGCTCCCGTATAATTATTTGGCGTGGGGGTGTGTGTGTGTGAAAACTAACTTACCATCGGGAAGTAATTCCAACTCGGTGCAGGCAGTGATCAGGTGTAGAACATTAAACTCTAATTAACAAAGTTAACGAAAAGAAACTGAAATTACTGTTTTCTCTTTTTGTTTTGTTTTTTTTTTTGGAAAAGAATTAAAATATGACAAATGGAAAAATATACGATAGACCCAATAAAATTTTCGCTAATGGGGCCCCCAGGTGGTCACGCTACGTCACTGGCTGATATTCGAGCATAAACAGGGATAAAAGACAAGTAAAGGAGAGGTAATGAGGGAGTATACGTATTGTGGGAGACTAAGCGACGAGTAGGAAATACCACTGTTCAAGTATCTGAAAAAGACTGGTAATGTGCAGTTGACAGTAAAGTACAGATAGTGTTGTGAAACTGGAAGAAGAGAGATAATGGGAGTACAAATAATGGTAGAGTAGTGAAGGCGATGTAATAGTAGGTAATTAGTTTTGGCGAAGGATTAGTAGTGAAGTAGTAATAGTAGTTAAAAAAACTATTAAATGAGTCCTGATTGCAGACTGTAAGTGATGGGAGAGTGATAAGATACCAGTGGGGATAGAGAACTAATAAAGAGGAGATAATATTTGAACAAAAGTAAGAGTAGAGGTCTAGTAGAGTATAAGTACTGGTACTGGTCTAGTGAAGAAGAGTTAATAATACTAGGACACAGGTAGCGGTAAAAACTAGTAAAAGAGTTATAATGGTAAAAAGGGAATTCTCTACCATCTGTTTAGTAGCAGCAGATATAACTATTACTCATGATAATAGTCATATAAAAATAGCATTAGTAAATAAATAGTCGGTAATCTCACTATTATTATTATTATTATTATTATTATTATTATTATTATTATTATTATTATTATTATTATTATTATTAGTGGTAACGGCAGTTGTTAATAGTGGTTATAAGACTGTTAGATGTGGTAGTAGCAGAACTGGTACGGTAGCAGTAGTTTTAAACTGGTGCACAGGTTGTGGTGCCGGCCGTTGAGTGCTGCGGTGATACCGGCGGTGAGAGAGACGGCGAAGGTGGTTGGACGCTGAACGTCTTTGTAAAAGCAGAAGCCTGAGGTTCGCCTGCGCATGTCGAATGACGAACAGCTACAGTTCAGTCTGACGGGTAACGAGGTTCTAAATAATTAGCCGATAAAATGTGTGTGTGTGTTATCGGACCGTATTATTCCCCGTCCCTTCTAGAAGCGTCATTCTTACGCGGTCCGGGTCGGGTCCCGCCGGAGACCGGTCTACGTGGAGACCGCGGTAGCCGATCACCGCCATCAGCGGTCTGGCTATTTTCCTCTCTCTTTCCCCGCACTCGCAGCGATCGAACTCGTCGGCTTTTTTGGAAAACGTATGTGTAACTTTCTTAAACCCCCATTTCCCGGCGTTGTAAGGGTCTTGGAAATATTTCTTAGCTGAACAACTCGAGAAAAGCGAACACCGGCCGCTCGTAAAAAGCGGAGTGAAAGAGAAACGGAGAGGCGGACAAAAGAAGAAAGGAAAATCAAAACGCTAGACGGAATTTTGTATCGGGTTATGGTTATTACATATTGTGAAGAGGGGGTTTTGTTGCTCGAGCCGTCCCGACTGATCTATAGACAGCAGGAAAGTACGGCACAGCAGAAACAGACATTAAACACAGCGGCCGGCTCCGAGTTAATACGTTCGAGAGAACTCTCACCTGAATGACGTCCCCACACCTGGTCCTGAGTCGATGCTTCGATTTTCTTTTTCTTTTTTTGGTTTTTAAATTTATTTCGTCGATGGCGGGAGCCGAAATATTAATAAAGATAATAATAATAATAATAATAATAGGTGGCCACAACCACAATCAGTAGATATTCTCCGGTAGTTCGTGGTCGGGTCTGGCGGTGAGAGGGGTGGGGAGACTGAACAAAAGCGAAACGTCTCCCCTCCCCTGCCCTTGTACGACATAAAACAGCGAACAGATCTAATGGCTTCGCTCTCCTCCCACCACCGGCTCGTTTAACGCAGCCAGATCTCACCAGGTGTTTTCAAAGGAAGAACAGAGGGCTGGTAACGCCTCCAGACTTGTTCTCCGCCTCTTTGTGGAGTTTTTTTCACTCTAGCGGTGTTTTTAGGTTACTGTCCGCTGTGCTAAACCCTGACCGGGGCCGCTCGTCTCCCGGCTACTGGCGACTTGTCACGGCGTTTAGAAACTGCCAGCATCGCCCAGCCGCTCTAATCGCATTGGACTTGGGGTCAAGCGACACCGTCTGCTCTAGTAACTTAGTGCGGGCAGGAATGTATCCTTTAATTTGATTTCACTCATTTTTAAAAAAAAAAAAATCGCATGTCAAGTTTTCACTTTCATTTACGAATAAATTGTCGCTCTTTCTCTCTCTTTTTAAAGCAATCGTTGAATATCTCTCTCTCTCTCTCTGTACTGACGTCATATCTCTCTCTGTAGTGGCGTCATATCTCTCTCGTACTGACGTCATATCTCTCTCTCGTACTGACCTCATATCTCTCTCGTACTGACGTCATATCGCTCTCTCCCGTACTGACCTCATATCTCTCTCTGTGGTGACGTCATATCTCTCTCTCGTACTGACGTCATATCTCTCTCGTACTGACCTCATATCTCTCTCTCGTGGTGACGTCATATCTCTCTCTCTCGTACCGACCTCATATCTCTCTCGTACTGACGTCATATCGCTCTCTCCCGTACTGACCTCATATCTCTCTCTGTGGTGACGTCATATCTCTCTCTCGTACTGACGTCATATCTCTCTCCCGTACTGACCTCATATCTCTCTCTGTGGTGACGTCATATCTCTCTCTCTCGTACCGACCTCATATCTCTCTCTCGTACTGACGTCATATCTCTCTCCCGTACTGACCTCATATCTCTCTCTGTGGTGACGTCATATCTCTCTCCCGTACTGACCTCATATCTCTCTCTCGTACTGACGTCATATCTCTCTCCCGTACTGACATCATATCTCTCTGTGGTGACGTCATATCTCTCTGTACTGACGTCATATCTCTCTCTCTCTCGTACTGACGTCATATCTCTCTCATCTCTGTTTCACCACAAAGTTTAACTATGCACATAATAAATAACTTTCTTTTCCAGAGTTTATAATGAAGTTTTGCGTTTATTAATCTTATTTTAAAGCTATGACAGATAAATAAAATAAAAATGTAGTCGATAGCATTTTCCTGTCACAAAAGAATATCGGCCGATTTTTATTATTAGCTGTAAATTAACCTCAAGATTATTTTGATTTGAAACTTGACTTTTCTGTTTCAAAGAAAAGCTTTTAGGTGAGTGCATACAAAGCATACATACCCCGCTCGATAATCCCCTGTTTATTTATCCAGAGAGATATAAAAAAAAAAAAAATAGCTCACGCGTTCATTTCTAAACTTTGTCCCGCTTCTTTCCCAAGTCGGACCGAAAACTACAAACAAAACACCGATGAATGAAGGTAAACGGACGCATTTACGATGGATTCTTTAAAATCGATTTTTACTCGATAACATTTAGATCATCATTTTAATGAAAAGGTAGATAAACAAACTAGATATGCGTTTTACGTCTTCTTTTTTCACTTTTTTTTTTCGTGTGCAGACGAAGGATCACTTTCTCTTTGCTCGACAAACTGTCCGCCATGCCAGAACCTCTTCGAGCAGCAGTCACGTGACGACCCTAGGTATCATGGCGCCCGCCTCGAACCGGTTATGGTTCGCGCAGTACCCTCGGGTTAAAGACCCGCCAACCCTATCGGCTCAGCGCCGGCAGCGTCTTCCACTCGTGCACATTTCTGCTACTTAAGTTGATATTTCCCGGTATCGAGCCTCACAGTCGGCTCAGCCGATTAAAAAATTGTTGTTTTTCTTTTACCAAATATTTAAACCTTAAAACCTAAACGAGGTAAATAGATGTTCGACTACCAACCGCCTGAAACCACATTACTATCCCGCCTTTTGTTCACGCCCGGGAGCGTTTGAAGTAGCTGTATCTAGACGATAAGCAAACCCATCCGTTATTATTTAAAGGTGAATTATAAATTTTTTTTTTTTTTTTTAAAGGAGTTAATCGATAAACAGCAGCAGAAAACGGCGATAGGGGAGGTAAACGCGGAAAGTCGGTGGTGGGCGGTTCTCGCTGAAGCTGACCTTCGTGATGGCTACCTGAGCCGAATATTGAGGGTCCTGCCGCGTGATCGCCCTCTCTGTACCCAAAATAAGGTTAAAAAAAATATGTTCACACGCGACATTTGAAGCGGGAGTCATAACTCGGAAAAAAGCCTTGAAAAAAACAAACAAAAAACAGATGCACAAAAACGGTTTGTTGGGGGGGGAGTCGAGTGGTTAGCGAGCCAAACGATCATCTCGGCCGGGACTTTTCATAAAATTTCATATGGAGAAAAAGGTCTGATGAAGGGTTAGGGTTTACTCGGTAACGCTATAGACGGGTTGCTGAAGCCTAAGCGAGAAGGTGAAAAGAGTTGGTTCTGGACGAGGTTCCACCGACTTCCGAAACAGTGAGAAGACTAAAGGGGCCACATTGGGGGCCGGTAGAACAAATGGTCTTAGAGACGGTTACCTAAAGACGAGGCCGAAGTAATGAACGGACTTTATGCCCCTTGTCTGCTTAGGCATCAGTCGGAAATTAAGGCGGGCAGGGAGAACAGAGCTGAGCGGGCTGGAGCGAGTGCCAATCGGCGGTATCCAGAGTAGATTTGTTTGGGTCTGACGTACGTACGCCACCCACAAACCGCAATCAGAGACATGAAAGAGATACCGAACGCGCGGCTAATTAGCAGCCAGTGTTTTCTTCTCGTTGTCGTTGTTGTTGTTGATTTTTACTCTCTCTTCGCGACCGCGTTAATCCTCGCCGCCATTACGACCCGCGCAGCTCCTGTTTTACGGCTTGGAGTCATTAGAGCTCGGCTCGCTACTAAAGCATTGTCGTCTTTGAACTCGTCCACCTCTTACGAACCAGTAAAATGTCGCAGTACTATAATGACTTCTGCGATTGGCTTTTAATTGATCGTAAAACGCTAAAATTAGCTCCCTTTTTTTAATGAGAAAACGAAAGTGAAACCAAACGTTTCTCGTCGCGTCGCGGCTGCCGTCTGACGTTAAAGAGCCCACGGCCCCGCTACCAGACCCCTTTCCTCCCTCTAAACCTCGCGGTGCATTTACGAAGAAAAGACTAATGGCTAAAGTGAGATTTTTTTTTTAGACCTGGCATCATTTATTGTAAACCTTTCCTTAACGAGCTGTCTGTTTAAATAATGGATCTCTCTTCGGTTAAATCCGTCGATCTTTCATCTTTAATACAGACTTCTGCGCCATCGACGGCTAAACCGTCTGTGAAGTCGTTTTTACGGCGATAGATAAACAGAGATGTGGAAAGTCAGAAGAAGCTTTAAAATCTTCTCGCGGCCTCTTTCGCCAAAAAATGAGAATCAACTGCCTGATTTACCAGAACATTCCCGGCACGTACAGATATTGCCTGATATCTAATGGAAAGTGGTTTTTATTTATCTTGCACTTACGACCCGTGAATACCTCCAGCATGTTACTTTAAAAAAAAAAACGTCTGTGAGAAAACCGGGCAACCGAAGCCTTTTAAATCTTTCTTCGAGAGCGAGATCGGGCGGATCACTAACCATCCTGGTGATTCTTCTTTGAACTTTTTCTAAAATATCGTAAAATATTGACACCCCCCCCCCCATTTGCATAAATGATAACCTCACGTCCGTACCGCATGCTCTAAAGGTGATCTAACTAATGTCTTATAGAAAGAGACTACACTTTCAACGTTTTTTTTTGTTTTGTATAAGGCGATGCATCATCCCTAAGACCCTTTTGGATTTAAGGCACACCCATGCATTGCTGCTGACTTTCTAAGACACTGTCTGTTATGAAACTTAAATCTTTCTCATCCTTTCTGTTGTAAAAGTAGCGTAGCGCCACCTAGTTCATAAGATTAGCTTGCTGCAACATCTCTAAGATGCTTGCACTTGTAGACACTAAACGATTTATATCACATTGTACACTGTTCATCTCATCGCTATTGTTTGTCCTATCTCATAATTTGGTATCATTTGCAAATTTCATAATATTATCAGATATTCTAATGTAAAAAAAACAAAAACAAAAAAGGCTTGAGAACGGAATCCTGTGGTACGCCGCTGGTGACCACCAACACCTCAATCGTAACGTCTTCTGTAAGTTTTGTTATGTAACTAATCATCGATCCATAACAAAGGATTACCACATAAGAGATCTTTATAATTTCTTTAACAGTCGTCTATGCAGAGTTACCGCGATAAAGAAAAATCCTAGTTCCCAGTAAAATCTTCAAGGAACACAGGCAAACTAGTTAGGCGGCAAGATTTTCTAATGAAGGACAAGATCCTCCTCCTTACAGCTGTTCTCAGGAATTTTTCCTTACCTACAGTTAAAGTTAAACTACCTAGACCGTGATTTGAGAGGATTATTTTCCGGAGCTTTTCTAAAGAACTGGGTAACATTGTCCTGTCTCTACGCTGCTGGTATCCTTCCAGATAATCTTGGATCGATGTCATCTGAATCTCTAACTTCATCTAATTTAAGATGGATGATCAAAGTTCTTATTCTTTCTTTTCCAAGAATTTTTTTTCCGGCTTCGGAGATTGGCCAAATCACTTTTCTGAGTAAAAAAAAAAACAGTTATTAAAGAGAGCAGAAATTTTCTTAAGATCACCCAGTTACATTCCTCATCTTTTTTACAAACGGAACATAGGGCCTTCCTTCCCTTATCACTATCTTCCATCCTGGAGGTCGCGATCCACGACATTTCCATGTTTGTGTTTCTTTGTCCACCCTCACACCTCTGGCGCATATCAGTACTGTCGTTGGTACTGGCACACTCTATGCACCGATCTTGGTTATGGATTTAGAAGAAAGGGGAAGGTTTCCCAGCAGCGCAAAGTTTACGCTATCTGCTCACTTCGATTGCATTCTTAGCGTCTTCTTTAGCGTTATAGATCTGCTAAAGGTGAAGTGGCCAAAGAGTTAATCCCCCCTTCCAAAAACAAATATACCCATCTCTAAAACCAAATAGTGAACGCTGTATCTAAGCTCGAATTCCCTCCATCTTATCTATAGATAAAGAGTAAGATTATTTGATGCTACAGTTGGATGTTTTCTTTTCCGGTTCGGCCAAGCTCTCGTTAATCACGTCTCGTGGCTACCTGTCGGTTCTGGACCATCGCCAAGAACCTACAAAGACGGGAGCCGCGATTTGCTGACGTATCTGATAATGGCCGCCGCTTTTAAGGGACAAACCGGCATCTCACTCGTCTCGGGCTCCGAGAAAAAGCAATTGGGATGAAGTTCAATCGAGCAGCGCCGTCTCTGGTGCTTAGGCACGGAAACAAACAAACAAGAGCAAATCTAAACAGCGAGGACAATAAAAATCGAACTATCAGCTTTAAGTCGAAGTGGTCTGGTCAGATTTCCACAATCTTCCACATGCCGACCCTTTTACTTACACCAATAATATCCCAGCTAAAAAAGAGGGGGGTCGGAGTTAAGATTTGTTGATATTCCGAACTTGATTTCTATCGGAAAGGGATCCCGACCACTGTCTGTCTCCCGGTTGAAATGCAGCAGGACGTGACGAGCTTCACGCCCCGATAACTACGGCTGACGGCGGTATTCGTTTTTAATTCATATTCATTAGCATTGACGGGATTCTAATTTAATGTTTTGTTTTCCTTTAAGTTATTGTACTCTGTTGCTACACGACATCAGCTGGTGAGACTTCTGCCAATATGAGAAAGCAAGGCTTTTTGTTGTGTTGTTGTTGTTGTTGTTCCACGTGAGATTCCACGCCATTGTTCCTGCACCTACGATCTACCTCGACTTCTACTTCCGCGGTCCCTGCGTGCTAGTGTCGCATTACCTGGTGGGCGAGTTCGGAAGAGAAGAAAGAATAATCGATGGGATTAATCAAAGTCGTCTTTATAGCGGGAAGTCTCAGTCGGAGAGGACATTTCCGATTTATTGGCCGCTGTTACAAACAAGCGAGTCGGGACGGCTTCCCACTAGACGGTCCGCGTGTGAACACGGCAAATGAGTCATGAATTGATGGCGGGTTTCTAAAAAAAAAGGCTTAAAAGGGTCCGGAGCTGGGAAGTAGGGGCAAAGGCGAGGGTGTAAGAATTGGTGAAGCAACACTTTCGCACCTTTCTGTAAAGGCGGACTTCAAAGTGTCGCTGTGGCTGATACTTATTCGGAGCGAAACACTAATTGACTGGCGGCCGTAAGAGTAAGGAAAAGGGAAGGGGGTGGAGAGAAAAGTCGGGGAGCGAAAATAAAAGGGGTGGGGGTGAAGGAGTTCGAGTAGAGAGGGAAAATAGCGAGGTTGGGGGGAGAAATGATATTATGGGTGGGAGCGAGATTGATGATAGTTAACAACTTGGCTACTCCACACACTTAGAAGTTTAACGATGCGATAATTGAATGGTCAAAAAGAAGAGAGAGATTAGATTATACATAAATATCTTTCATGTGAAGCACCAGTAGCTCGACGTGGGGATCCAGACGTTAATCCTGCTGGTGCGAAGTTAGACGTTTTACTAAAAATTAAAGGGATAATAGTTGATTTTTCTTGATTACCTTT
Source organism: Nautilus pompilius (assembly GCA_018389105.1). Classification (NCBI taxonomy): domain Eukaryota; kingdom Metazoa; phylum Mollusca; class Cephalopoda; order Nautilida; family Nautilidae; genus Nautilus; species Nautilus pompilius. Next base: position 1,797,536 of record JACATO010000680.1, read on the forward strand.
CTTTTCTCCCCCCCCCCACTCCTGTTGGTTTGTTGGATTAACCCTACCAGCGCTGACTGTAACTCAGCGGAGCCCCGGAGACTGGCCGACTGACCCCGGAACTAGTGGAGGAGACGCTGGTTGGCTATCGGTTACTTTTAGCGCAGTATTTCGGGGCGCCTGGTGCACTTCTGCCATGGACTATAAAACACGGCCAGTGGGGTACAGGGAGGGAGTTATTCCGCTCTTCCGGTCAGGCGAGCGGACCCGTCACGTTAACTTGAAGCGAGGCAGGGCCGCAGATTAGTTGTGATCGTCGGAAAGCCTCCTACTCGCCTCTCCTCGGAAATCGCGCCGAGAGGCTGGGGATCAGTTCGCTTCCGGTACTGGGGCCTCGAAAGCGACGTGGTCAGGCCACGTGGTTTATCGGGGTCTGAAGCAGCACTCACTGGCAGCCCGTCCGCAATCAACTGTAGGCAGTCAGCTTGTGATTATGGCATTTTCCTTCCTTTGGATGCCGCAACAGACAGGGGAGATAATCGATCGTCTTATTCTATTCCAATAGAAACGAAAGACTGATGAATAAGGTTCTGTGGAGTGAGCGGGCGACCACTCTCTGGCGGACGGGTCTGGGGGGGCGGGGTGAAGCCCACCCCACCCTCATTGAGTTCTATCTTAGACGCATGCGCACTATGGGTTGTTGCTGCCTGCCTGGGCCGTAACATTGCAGTCACGTAATGCACCTAAACGCCAGGCGTAACCCCCCAAAAAACCTAGCAATAACCTACTGCATAACACTACAGGAGATACACAATAACAAGTGTGGCCGTGGCATGCGGGGCCAGCCGGCCGGCTCCAGGGTCGACGACGCGCCCCCACCCCCCGGGCAAGCGCCATAACACCCACCATTTTAATATTTTTTTTCTCTTCTTACAATGAAAAGGAATAAAGAATCCATTACAGATATTACGAGCGAGTGGACCATTCCCTCTCGCCTGTGGGTGATAATATGACCCGGCTGACCCCTGTTACGCCTTCCCTGTCTCCGCCCCCCACCCCCACACACACACACACACACACACAACAGCAAGAACTACACGTCCCTGAACCTCTGGCCTCGGGTCGGGGTGCTTTCGTATTTCGGTTATTAACGGGTTTTGGCGCCCGGTTATCCCAGCCCTGATCATGTGTAAGAGGGTGGGCAACGATGAAATATTTATATACGAACAGATGGTACACACATATATAGTTAAGGATAAATGATGCCTGGCGCCTGCAGATACTATAGCGGACTATCAAGATTAATAAACTGTCTTTATGTATGCCACTATGATTTGTCTGTTTGCCATTGAATAGAAGTGGCAATACCCATATTCATTTTGAGCGAAAAGTATCACAGAAAAAATTAGCATGCGTATAATTATTACTTAATTAAAAATCTTGAGGTCCAGTTGATTCCCTTTGGTAATATGAACACAGTGTTGTTCGTTATTCCCACTGGATTTTTCCGTTAAACAATGGCAAGCGTAGCTTCCGAAAGCCCGGATGTCAGGAGCCTTTAGGAAGAATTACCTCTTCCTGCAGCCCTCGTCATTACATGCTTTAGGTTTCTGGCGCTTTTGTAAGCTTTCGTGCTGTGGGAAGTGTACGATGAAGGGTTAAACCCAACAGTCGCCCACGTCAGGGAAGGCGAAGTTTGGCCCGGAGCCAGCGTCACATTTCACAACCTCAGTGATGCTGCTTTTGAAGTAAATACTGGTCGATCACATCAAACTGTCAGTTTTTTTCTAGGCATTTCTGTCTACTGTTGCCTTCCAGGTGGTTGACAACACTCGACAGCTGTCTGTCGCTGGTATTTCGAGAGGCAGACTTGTCAGGGTCCATGACAGTTATGATTTTGAAACTTGGTCGATAGTCGCGTAGTCACCCCTTGACGTTTAAAATGGTGGTGCAAACAAAGTATCACGTGATTTCATCACGTGTTTTCAAGGCGTCAATAAAGCAGCGAAATATATATATATTCTTATTAACCGCTTGATCGTCGACCCTCTTGAACGTAATGAGATGCATTGATCGTATCTACAGACGCCTTAGCTGTAATGGCAATCAGTATCAAAATCGTACCATTTGACGCTACACGTTTCCCCACCTCACGAGTCTGAAGACGAATCCAATAGTGCCACCGTTTGAGCAGCTTTTAAATTAGGCGTAACTCTTGGTATAGAAACTAGTAGTACTCACGCTTACCTCCCTTGGCTGACACGAAGTACAGAATTAATAATATTTAGCTAAAGTTCACTAATTTTCACACAAGTAATAGAATAAAGACATTGTCGCGTTTGATTTTCCTTCTTGACACTTGTTATGTCCGTACTAATTCATTGTCTGAATTTCAAACTCATTAAAAAATTTATTTAATTTTTAAAAAAAGAAAGTAGAATTTTTAAAAAAAATGTGTGGGGAAACACTGATTAAAGCGGACTGAATAAAGTTTTAAACAAACCGTTCTACACAGATAATTAAGGAAGCATCATCAAGATAACTCCTTTCCAAAAATATTAATCATGAACGTTGCCTTTTTTTTTTTTTTAAGCTTCTTCTATAGTCGTAAATACCATTAGTGCCCCAGTTCTGCATCATCAACTCTAGCGAATTTCTCGGCTGTCAGCATTTAGCCCAATTTTGCCAGAGGCTAGCTAGCGGTGGGTCGGATTTCGGAGCAATGCATTGTGGGAACGTTTTCTTAGCTAGTCTCAAACTTCACATATTCCAGCTATAATTATTGGAGCTATTAGACCCGAAGTGGACGTTCCTAGGCGAGGCTCAAGTTACGCCGCCGATGCGCAACACCGGTCCAGAAGCTCGTGGACGGTAACGCAACGAACTGTTGGCCGATGGCAGATGTCGCAAAACTTGAGGTTAACGCGAGTACTTCATAAATCTGGTTCCCATTGGTAAGTAGGCTAACGTATAGCAGACAAATCAAAACTCGAAAGAAAGGAATGGCTCCGGGAGATGACGATGTGTACACGTTTGTAGCGTAGTCACTTAGTTATCGAACCTAGATGTGGAGAAGGCATGGAGATGTATTTAACGGATCGATATGGCGGCTGTCGCGTGATGGTCTGGATATCAATTGGCTTCACCTTCAAGATCGACCTGGTGTTCAAGGAAGGAGGAGCTACTCACCTGTCTGCTCTTCAAAGCAGACTCTTGTCACTGTTTCGTCCGGATATTCCGCTTTTTGTACAATTCAAGAGAAAGGCTTGCAGCTTTCTTCTTAGGCGCCTTAACTCCCATAGAACATCATCCCCGCAGACGATTCTGGTCAACGCGCCCACTGTCCAGCGATGCGAACAAACCCCTGACTCGTCTGTGACAAGAAACCTGGACCAGGCGGTGAGTGATGAAGAACCTCGGTGAATCCATGTCTTGCCGGGTGCACGTATGGTGGCCGACCCTACGGAAGACTTTTCCGCGTCACTGCTTTTGCCTTTTCTCCGTAGTTACCCACACCTGCCTGAGTTTAACGCGGCAGCGTAGTCTTCGTGTCTCCTCAGACTCGCCTGGTATCGATTTGTCTTTTTTTTTAGATATTAGCGATGGAGACCCTAAACACTAAAAAAGAAATAAAAATCAGTGCTACTAACAGTAGTAGTAGTTTTACGACATCATCCCATTAACCTGGAGATACCGACTCTGAATATTAGATGTTTCTGTTGTTTTAGTAACAAATCTGTTGACGCGAGTTCTTCTGAGTAACAGAATTATAGGAACGTTCATTTGAGATGTAATGGTTGTACGCCTTCTTATAAAGCGTTTACAACTGCAACCTAAGTCTGATTTCTCCCTCTTACTGTTTTAGTTTGCTGTCAGCAGTCTTTCAAATGGTCCATCGCCGTGTTCTTCGGAAAATCAACCGCAGCCCTCGAGCATCATCGCCAACTGCATCGTTCGGAACGAGTTCTTGACGGCTGTCGCGGTCATCTCTGGTACTTTTCTCAGTTTGATAGGACGGCACAAGTCTACGAGTAGTCCTCTCAGGGAAGTGGGACGTGGATGGATTACACCTAGAATACAGCAAGAGAAACAAAGCAGCAGAATTAGCGTCACAGTGCAGCCATCGAAGTTCCGATCAGCAGCATTTCTCTGGTTTTGGTGTGATGATCATGATAGATATAACTGGACGTCTCTCTCTCTCTCTCTCTCTGTAATGGCGTCATCTCTCTCTCACTCTCTCTGTACCGACGTCACCACTCTCTGTTATGACGTCTTCTCACTCTCTGTAATGACGTCATCTATCTCTGTGTAATGACGTCATCTCTCTCTGTGTAATGACATCATCTCTCTCTCACTCTCTCTGTACCGACGTCACCACTCTCTGTTATGACGTCATCTCTCTCTGTGTAATGACATCATCTCTCTCTCACTCTCTGTACCGACGTCACCACTCTCTGTAATGACGTCATCTCTCTCTCTGTACTTACGTCACCACTCTCTGTTATGACGTCCTCTCTCTCTGTAATGACGTCATCTCTCTCACTCTCTGTACCGACGTCACCACTCTCTGTAATGACGTCATCTCTTTCTCTCTCTGTACTTACGTCACCACTCTCTGTTATGACGTCCTCTCTCTCTGTAATGACGTCATCTATCCCTGTGTAATGACGTCATCTCTCTCTGTGTAATGACATAATCTCTCTCTCACTCTCTCTGTACCGACGTCACCACTCTCTGTTATGACGTCCTCTCTCTCTCTCTCTTCTATCCAACTACAGTTACAAAATTCACACTGATTGAAGCCCTTCCTTTCCTGGACGTCTTGTGTAGATTTACTCTTTCCAAGCGATTTACCGTTGGCGAGTTTATTTTCTCGGTATTTGTTTTTTTTTTTTTAAAGCCGAAATAACGTGACTTTCTTGCAAAGTTCTCTCTTCTGTTTTTTTTACATGCAAGGTTCCAGCAAGATTAGCAAAAATTCTGGTGAAAGCCAACAAAGGCGGTAAGCTATTTCAGTCCTGAAATGCATTCCTAGTTTTACCTGTCTGGCTAAAAAGGCTTATCTAGACAAAAGTCGACGTGTGACGTAACAGGTTTTTGTCCATTTCCTGCAAACCATTGTTTTAATTCTGCTCGCAATCAAACCGATCACTTATTTTGATATTAAAATACATTGCGTCAAAAGTAATTAGTCAAAATGATTAGAATATTAAAACCTGCGTAAGTTATATAACAAATGATGAATTAGTAAACCATCGAGAGAGAAAGGGGTCCTGATAAAATTGTAGCGATCGACGTAATAATAGTGTCTTGGTATTGATTTAATGATGTCAGTGACTCATAGGGATCTTTTGTCGTCGGAACCCCTTTCAAAAAAAAAGACAAAAAAAAAAAGGAGGAGGTTTAGTGAACAGCTTGGAACTTCTATGAGTCTTGCCGGGTGCTCAACTTGCCGCAGGAATTCTGTGGAGAAGCAGTACACGTGTACAGTTCATGAAAGTACCGAAAGCGAAGCCTTCCAAAAAGAAGGATGAAGGAAATAAAAAAGGGGGTTTGAAAGATTTTAAAGACGGTTGTATGATGGCGAAACAAAACATGGCGGACAGCGGCGGAGTGGAGTCCGACTTCGAGGTGGTGAGTTATACATCTGCGGGGGAAGAACACCGTGAGGGAGCCGAGCTTACCCTCCATAAGGCTCACCGGCTTTGACAGAGAGCAGCTGTGCCGAACAATGGTAACATTTTAATGAGAAACTCGGTCTTTGGAAGCCGGGCGGAAGTGCCAGAAGACTCGAGTTGGCCAGTGTCGGGGTTACGTATTCCCGACCAACTCTGGCGGTGAAGAAAACAACAGACATTGATGTTGCCGACAATCCGCGCATGGTTGCCGTGAGGACTTTCCAGGCGAGGAACAAAGGGCGGCCCGGTGAATATGAAGTACGTAATGGCTGTGTGTTTTAATCAGCACATTGATTTGTTGTCTACCCCTCTCTCTCTCTCTCTCTCTCTCTCTCTCTCTTCGCGCAGCTCGTTTTTGCAGGCTTCGATGAGAAGAGAAGTAGCGTTGAATACGACTGGCGAAGCTGACCGCTTTGTTTACCCCCCTCCCCTCCCCACCCTGGAGCGCTCGTTGTTTTCGTTTCTGCCTCTTCGCCGATATTCTCGGAGTCGGCTGGGCTCGACCGGCCTCTTTGTGTAGTCGCCATGTCCCAGGGGCGCGCGCGTCTCTTGAAGGGTATCGAGAAGAGATTGGCGCGTGATCTCTCCACCCGGAAGTGCGAACGTATTGAAGTGTTTGTCAAACGTGCAGTCGAGAAGAGCAAGAGAAAGTCCTCTTAGGGATTGTATCAAGACCTTGTAAGAGCAATTATACTGCACATGCTTGCAGCCCTTACTTCTCTACATCTTCAGTTTTTTCTCTTTATGCTTTATCTCTGTTTGAAAAGAGCTCTAATCTCTCTATGAAAGCTTTCTTCAAGTATTATCCCCCTTTAGGGAAACTGTCTTTTTTAGAGTTATATCTCCTTTTAAGAAAACCTAATCTGTTTAAGTTTTTCTACTTTAAAAAGTATCTTTTTCCTTTTGTGTGTTAGCACCCTTAAGTTTTTTTTGTATTTTAGAACGATTCCTTTCTATTTGTTTGTACCTAAAGGTATATTTATTTTCTTTCTTTTGGGATGTCATAGCCTTTTAAATATGCCCTTCATTTTTAATAATTATCTCGTTTTTAAGTTTTTCCACTTAAAGAAATTTTTGTAGATGTTTTCCGTTTTAAAGTATTCTAGTTTTTTTTTTTGTAAAGTTATCTCCCTTTAAAATACTTTTTTTTTTTTAAAGGGTAATTATCTCTTTTTAAGAAATATCCTATGAGCTCTCAAAGGTTACCCTTTTTCGTAAGAATTATCTCCCCCTAAGAATACGCTTTTTTTCCGATCATCAGTTTTCTGCGAAACTCGATTCTCTTTTGGAATTAGCGCTCCACAAACTCTGTATTATTTTAACATTTCTATTATTGGGCGACAAATGCGTTTTCCGTTGAAAATTGTACCGATGCACCATTTTATGTTTCTGTGGTAACGAACTTCACGGGCGTAAGGCGATGACGTGTCACAGTGACGTCTTTGCTGACGTTTGGCCGGGTGTCTCGTTATTTCTAATGACGGACGACCTGGAGGTAGCATCGAACTATGAAATGACTGTCATGAACTCTGCTACACAACGATATCCGCGTCTTTCTTAAGTTGTTCGTGTAATAATAATAATAATAATAATAATAATAATAATAATAATAATAATAATAATAATAATAATTTATTCATCCGATTTACCCTTATTAATCTATTGATCGTACACAAATTTAAAATGGATTGAGGTAAACTTAATCCTAGGTTTCCGCACTTAATCACCAATATTTTTTTTACCCACCTTAGCAATTCGTCCCTTTAGATTAATACAATTTATAAACGTAGGTGGTTAAGTAATGGACAAAATTCTCTCTCTCTCTCTCTCTCTCTCTAAACCTGGCTTTCAGAAAATGAAGCTACCACGTGCGTTTAATCATCTATTGTTTCCTTTCTACACTGTACTCGCTCCACTTGCGATGACATAATCTAAAAACATCAAAAGTTATTTCCCTTAGATTACTAGTTTCCGACTAGTCGTGTTAGTATTAGAATCTGTTATCTGGAAAGAAAAGAAAGGGGGGAGGAGAAAAACAAGAATATTTAACCCTTTTTTTTTGCATTTAGAATTTATTAACAAGAAAATTATTAATTTATTTTAATTCCTGATCGGATAGTGGACACAACGATATACAGCCAGATTGATTTATTTCCGTATTTTAATTAAACTAACAGAATATCCCGATAGATGGCAGTCCAAAAAGATAAGAAAAGGCAGCAGAAAAAAATGTTAACAGTTCAAAACACACACACGACCCACGTTGGGTTAATCAAAATTAGTACAAATAAATATAAGCTGGGTGAAAAATATTATAAAACCTTTGAGAACTTTGCATGGTCCATTCACTTCAGGCCATGTTCCTTATTTCATCTTCATCTAAAATTTAACGAAACCAAGTACGAACAGACGAACAAGAGGCGTCCGTCAACGTCCTAACTGCACATCTCTTAAAATTCTAAAGAGGTATACATACAAATCAGCTCCTAATTCGATCCTTATTCAAATCGAAAGTAATTTTATAATTTAAAAAAAAAAAAAAAACGATATAAAATACTGTGATGCTAGAAGGGAGATTTTTCAAAATATTTAGCCAAAGTAAATTATTTCTTTCCTTCAGATCCAAGATCACACTCATAGAGGACACGGCCAACCGAGAGGGTATCCGGCAATCGAACAGCGGACCGTTTAAAATCGGTTCCCGGATCTTTGGCCTTTTTTCTGTTTCCATCTGCTATCTGCTTATTATCCGACAAAACTCCGATTACCAACATTTCTCCCTGTCGTGGTGTTTGGTTTTCTCCTTATTTCAAACGGCAAAAAAAATATCGGCCCTCGTGGGTGGACAGCGCGAGCCATGACGAGGGTGACTTCATCGTGGTTCGTCTTAACTCTGACGGTCCGACAAAAGGACTTGGAGTCGTTGGCAGCCGTCTCCATTACTCTTGATTTTTTGTTTTTTCAATACAAACGAACAAAATACGAGAACGACAGGCGCTGGACCGGGAACCTGTCGAGCGATTTAGACAAATGTTAAACCTGGTCAACTTTTCCGTTTTTTTTATTTAAAATTTTTCGGTTTCGAACAATAAAAAGAACTTTTTCAAATAGCGTCGAAGAAAACAGGGCTTCCCCCTGTCTTCCCACACGAGACACTCACGTCGTCCTCGGAGAGGCGTAGGGCGAGGTTTCCATGTCGACGGCAGCAAAGCAGACCCCTCCCTGCCTCCTCTCTATCTCTCTCTGTACTGACGTCATTTCTCTCTCTGTACTGACGTCGTCATCTATCTCTGTACTGACGTCATCCCTCTCTGTACTGAATTCATCTCTCTCTCTATGTACTGACGTCATCTCTTTCTCTGTACTGACGTCATCTCTCTCTGTACTGACGTCATCTCTCTCTGTACTGACGTCATCTCTCTGTACTGACGTCGTCATCTGTCTCTGTACCGACGTCTTCTCTCTCTGTACTGTCGTCGTCATCTGTCTATGTACTGACGTCATCTCTCTCTGTACTGACGTCATCCCTCTCTCTCTGTACTGACGTCATCTCATAGTAATAATAAGAGGGGAAGAAGAAGAAGAAGCGGAAGAATGAGAAGTGTAGGCACGAAAAAAAGAGAAGTTGGAAAGATGACTTTATTCGATTTGAAAACCCACGTCTACCATTCATCAGTTTTTAACATTTACGGTTATAACAACTCAGCATTTAACATTTTTTTTTACTCTACTCGCTCTCCTCTTTTCCTCCTCCCTTCTGGACGGCTCGGCTCGACAGACGTCAGCTACTCTCCCTCTGTTCACCCCGTCCACTGACAGCGTCACCCGCGCGCTAATTGCGCTTCAGCGAGTGCGGGACGTGCGGAGCCAAGACGATAAAAGAGTCGAGAGCTAACGAGGCGGTCCCGCCTGTACCCTCGGATGCAACGCCCTAACACCCTCTTTACAAGGTACGGGTTTGTTACCCGGCAGCGGGCTGTGGGTGCAGACCGGACTTCTTCTCGGCGCGTCGTCTTTCCGACATCTGAGCCTCACAACCCTCTTATAATATCGCAACACGTATTTCTCCGCCAATATATCTGTCTGCGTTACTTCTTTGTGTTTTCTCCTGTGTACCGAACGACCCTAACTGAAATTAGGGCATCTAAGGAAGAAACAAGGCTGCCCAATTCCCATTACATGGAGCCCCAGTAGGAGTGAGATGCTGGCAGCGCATACCCGCAAAAACAAAGCGGGAAAAAGGGCCGAATTCAGCTCTGTCTGTCGGCCCGCCTCCACTAATTCCAGTCGTCGCCGGAAGATGGCGCGCAGAGACATTTTTGCTATCGTTTACATTAACTTTTGCATGCAACATTTTAGAAGTAAAACAAAAAAAAGTATCCCCTTCTCTTCACGAGTATGGAAGAAATGTATTGATTTAGGAATGCTAAAAAAAAAAAAAGGAATACCCCTTTGAATAATGATCAACGTTCAAATGTATTATAAATTGGCAAGGCTTTCCTGATATTGATACGTAAACTCAGGTACACAGTTCTTATTACACGCAATACGCTGGCTTGTTGTAGAGAACAGAAAACCGGTAGTTGGCCGGGCCAGCTTTTGCAGCGCAAACATCCACTGCCCTGTTTGGCGCCGAATCTACGAGATTTTGCATCGCACTCTGGTTCAGGCTCCTCCACAACCGTCTGAGAGCTTTGTTTAATTCCACTGATATTTGGCAGGAAGTTGGCGGGTTGCTCCCAGGTGACGATTTAGATGTTTCCACGGATGCTTGTCGAACTCATCTCAGGGCGTCGTGTGGGGAAAGGTCTGGATACCCTGGTGATTCCCTCTTCCAGAAGGCGATCGCACAAAAAGTGTCAAGTAGCGCCATCCTACCGGAAACGGGCTTCGGATCTGAGTGTACTTTGTTTGGTACAATGGTAAATGTTTAAATGGCGATATAACCGGGAGGATTGAGACGTCTTCTGACAAACACCAATTCTGTCTTTCCCCGTCGCCATGCTTGACCGTAAGCTAAAGACGTCGGACCCGAAAGTCTTCGTTCGTTTTTCTCCAGGTGAACTGGTAAAACCTGGAATCATCGGAGAAGAGCAAGGCGCCAACAGCTGAAGTTCTTGCCAGACGTATTCTCTGGCCGGACCTCTGGAGGCGGTTTTATCCCTATTAGGGCTATGCACATGGTACCTGTCTACTGTTGCCAAGTCTGTGCAGATGACGTTGAACCGGTTGTTTTTTTGATTACTCATCTCTGTCGCATGAACGACGGCAGCAAAAAAAAAAAAAAAAAATCTCGATGGTAAGTGCGTGTGTAACAGGAAATGGCAGTTCTTGTCGTGGTTTCCGCAGCAGTGACGCCACCTGGATAAACTTCGCGACAGTACTGGTCGAGGGTTGGGGATTAGACACGTAAACACGCCTGAAACACGCAGAGACGTTCGTTTACGGGGGTTGGCAAGTTAATATATAACTAGTATTTCTTAAGCCATGGTCCATTGGAGTCACTTTTGCCAAGTCGTGTAGGGACATCACTAAAAAAACTGCTCGTCTCTTGCAGAATTGGCAGCCATGTAAATCTCTACAACCCACAGGTGGAATGACGTCACACACACACACACACAAAACGGATGATTTACAATCGCTTGAGGAGACTGCGCCCCCTCCCGGGCTTCTGTAAACAGAGCCACCAGAACAACGAGTGAACGAGAAGTGCGGCGAGGTTTTGCCTTTGAGCTATGATGAAGTTTCGAACGACATCTCAACGCTGAGAACGTGGTGAGGGCCACCTAAATCTGAACGGAGTTCAAACGACCGTAGTGCGAGGAGCTCGGGCGAGCTCATGCGACGCGGACACGGTTGAAGAACGCTCTTTATTATTAGTCCTTTGGCCGGTCATGGTTCGACGGGTTGTGCCAGTAAATGCAGATGTTGTTGTTGTTGCTGCTTTGTTTTTCTTAAAATTGCGTTTGTGTGGTAAAGATTCGGAGTCGTAGAAAAAACTTTATTAAAATCGAGTATCGATAATGCCATAACAAAAAAAAAACGAACAAAGGCTGGAATGGCGCTTGTGTTAACAAACTGCACAGTCAGGTGGGATCAATTGATCCGATTCTTTCCAGTATGGGGATAGCGAGATCGATGTAATGAGCCCGGTCGCTATTTTACACGTAAATCCTGAGTGATCGTGACGTCAGAAGAGAGATTTCCGCAGCTGGGCGTCGGACAAAGCTTGGAGTTCGATCAGGGTCCCGTGGTTTTGGCTGTTTAGCAACCGCGTCCTTCTTCTCTAGGAATGGGAAAGTGTATGAACGGCGAGGGAAGGAGTCAGCACGTGTGACAGACTCCGACGTCTGGCTTTTCTTTGTCTTCCAGCGCATCAGGAGAAGAACCTAGTCGAGTTCTGTTTCCGTAACCAGTCGCCGGCCAGTTGGTTAGCCTAGCACTCACCCTTCCGCACCGTAACCGGACCAGAGCCCCTACCTCTACTACACTGAGGCGGTTAAGCATCTCCACTCTCTACTATATCCCTTCACTTTCAGATGTCGGAGGAAATCCCAGCGGCTGCATGAAGAAAAAGATCGAGATTTCAGAGGGCTGAGCCGAACCGTTCCAAATTCAGATCCGAAACTCGAACCTTCGATCTCAGTACTCCGATAGGATAACCACCGGACTATCGCGCCGCCCTCTTACACCGGAGTGTAATTAAAAACATGTACTGGAAGAAACCAGTTTAAACCGATTAAAATTCTAGAGCGTAATGGGAGTTTCACAGACGTGTATACTTGTTGTTTTTATCTCTTCTTCTATGCTTTGTTAATATTTTCAATCACGAAAACCATTTTAGTATTTAAACAAACAAACGAAATAACCTGGGTCTGACAGTTGAGGTAAATCCATGAGAGATATAACCAGTGACATGCGGAAAGAGTCTCTCTCTCCCTTTCTCTACTGACGTCATATCTCTCTGTACTGACATCACATCTCTGTACTGACGTCACATCTCTCTACTGACGTCATATCTCTCTGTACTGACATCTCATCTCTCTCTACTGACGTCATATCACTCTGTACTGACATCACCTCTCTCTCTCTCTCTCTCTCTCTCTCTCTCTCTCTCTCTCTCTCTCTCTCTCTCTCTCTCTCTCCAGAAGATATAGCAACAGAAAGCTTTGCAATAAAACAATGTAAAACGAATTTTTTTATAAATGTTATCGGAAATTGGAAGTGTGGTTAAAGATGCAAAATTATTTTTTAAATACAGATAAAAAAATGTATTATAATCTGATCAGCCATAAAATAAACTGAGTTTGCCAGGCTTATTTTTTAAAGAGTTGTTAATCTGAGAAAAATATAAAAATAATAACCTACAGAAGTCATAATAATAAGAATACAGTTCCTAGTTCTTTTATGGACATTTCTATATTCATTCATTCTAAAAGTTAACTCAAAACGCTAAAGGTAAATAAAAGCAGGCCGATCGGGAGTCCAGAGCTACCATGATTGAATGTGTGTTCGAATCCCAGTTAGGTCCAGCTCATCTTAGCGCGCGTACTTCCATAGTAATGTTTTTGTTTCTTCCCACATCTACAAATGAAAAGTTCTAGTAGAATGTTTCGGGTACTTTTGATGGTTCCGTGGGTAACTCTTGAGTGGCCCTCACATTAGCCGTCGCTGAAGATCTCCCCCCCCAACAATACCTAGGTAATTACTCGCTTGGTCACCAAGACGAGGCTGACACCACCCCCCCCCCACTCCACACACACATACACACACACATTTTCTTTCCAGTTCACTGTTGCGAAAGGTCGAAAGTCAGCGCAGAGTTCGCCAAGAGGAAGTCCGGTTTATATTGAGGAAATAACTTTAATTAATTTTTTTTAAAAGTCCGAACTGCATAAAATTCTACTTTCCTACACGCCAGGCTGGCGTCGTCATTACCTGCGCCTCAGCCTGGCTCTCCCCCCCCCCATGGTAAAGTTCCGCTCTTGCTCTCTTTGGTCAGTCGTCTCCGTATCGCCGACTAACACAAGAACTCTTATTGTGGAAGGAGTCCGGGAACTCGGCGGTCAGCGAGAGCGTCTCAATACTGCTGTCCGACCTACGCGCCCCTCTCGGCACTGGTCGCTAGAACAAGGGCTGTTGAGGTGGTTAACCAAGTCTGTTACCCGACAACAGTCTTGCCCTCCAACTGTCTCCATCCCCCCGCACACAAAGAACAAAAGGCGAGCAAGCAAGGGGACGGACATGCGACCTCGTGGATGACACAGGGAAAAATGGAAACGACAAAACAAATCGAAAAAAAAAACCAGAACAGCAGACAATAGCGGACGAGCCTCATGTGTTTCTTACCAGCTTTGTTGTCATTACCTGAGCAGTTCCAGGTTCACACGTTATTTATCGTTCTAGCTTGTTTTCCAACTCTATTGTTCCCTTCTGGCCTTTACTGACAGTTAATTTTTCCCAGGAACAATGCCCGCTTAGTTCTTAACATACGTTCTCATACACACTGAGAGCTCATTTAGACTCTTCTCCGACCTTAATATCGATAAAGTTTCGGCTTTATCACGGTATCATCATCGGCGACAAAGCGAAGAGCTGGTGAAGGCGAGAACTCATCCGTGACCTCATTACAAGTCGTAATATTCCTCGTCCAAACAAGTGAAGCGCGATGGGTGTGGGTGGACGGGGGGGGGCTCTGATTAACACGGGGTGGAAAATGCTCGGTGAAGCCGATTTAGATGCTTACTACGGCGTTAAAACTGGGGGGGGTAGGGAGGAAAACGAGTTTCCTTTTGTTTCGGTGATATCGAGTGGCTAAAACCCAGAGGCTTTTGAACTCTGCAGTGACGTTCAGATCGTCGCCTTCTTGCAGTACAAGACTATGGTACATCAAACAATGTCCTCACGCGTGGCGCTGCAGAGTGCTGGCGATCTCTCTGTCTCTTCTGCGAGACTTCCGCCAATTTTTTCATCGTCACCGGCTAAACAACTAACTTCGTACGTTCACGTTTCCAACCGCCGTGGCTAACTGTGTGGCAGACGCAGCTTTCCTTGCTCTTTGCAGGTCTTTCTTTTGACAAAACTGTCGCCGCTTTAACCCTAACATTTCCAACCTGCTCTCATCCGATCACAGTGCCTGGCACCATTGTTCCGGGGTGTAGTTCTGATGTTGTTTGTTTAGCCCAGTCCGGCCGCTCGGTTTCTTGTTATCCCAGCTAAGTGAGTGTTTCCCCGGCCGAAGTTCATGGCTGAGCCAGGTGACTTTATTCTATAAATGGTTGCTCACATCCCACTCTGTATAACTCCAACTTCCTCCACAAGAGGGAGTAACAAGCATCATAAAGGCAAATAATGGATGACAACTTTGTTTGGTATGGAATTTTCTTTCTTTCTGCTTAGGTTTGTTCAGAATTCAACTCCCCCCCCCCTCAATACGCTGCCTCATGAGCCCTCTAACTAACGTTATGGAGATTTGCTCAAAAATAACATTAATAGTTTCGACTATATCAAAATGAGCAAGAAATTCGCGAAACTGATCTTAACAATAAGAATAATAGATGATTTTTATGCAACTCCATTATACTGAAGCTGATTTAAGTGCTCTAGAAATCATGATACACATTATATGGGTAAAACCAAAGGGCCAGAGGCCAAAAGTAAAGTAAGAAGGTCGATTGGTAGATGTGTTCTTGGTTCGGGGGATAAACCAGCAAAGAAGAAGGCAACGGAAGCATTTATTTCAACCAACCATAAGGTTAATCACTGAGAACTTCCCGATAAACTATCCGTTAACCGATTGACAGGTGCCCCAGTATCTCTGCCCCTGAAGGTTGTTGGTGTGTTGGGTAAAAACACGACGATCGGACTTTCGCCTACAAAGTAGCTGACGTTGTTATACGTTTTCCTGGAAGATGGCTCGCGTCAAGACCATGACTAGAAAAATTGCTATGCTGCAGTTTGTTTCCTCGAAGAATAAACGTCGAGGTCTCATCAGAAATAAGGAGAGAAAAAGTGATTCAGATGGAAGGGAAAAAAAGAAGCAAATTCTAGTTACAACTCGATTAACTGTTCGACACAAAAGCATCTGACGCCACAGGGGAGATAAGAATTAACAGACTGCTCTTCGAGAAGAAGAAAGAAAAGAACATCTCCTTCCGGTCCGGACCAGCGTAGAAGATAAGAGAGATTTAATGACGAAGAATTTAAGTCCAAGGCACATCACTAAGCAGTCGGACTGGAGCAGAAGAGAAAATAGAGGAAAACAGGCATGAAAGACAGCAGCAGAGAAATGCAGGTGCAGAATTGTCATCATTACAGCCTCTATCTTTACTGATAAAGATGATGGTGGTAATTCCCGTAATCTCTATTATCAAGCTGAATCTGTCACCAGTCGACCAGACAGACCCACTACCATCAGTTTCTGATATTTCAGTCAGATAGTGGAATGTTGTGGGAAATCTGAGATCTTGCCGACCGTCTCACTCTATCTGACAATCGGACCAGAGCAATGGCTTCTTCTATAATCACAGCCGGAAGAGAAAACGTCGGTATTTTTGCCTATCTACAGGTTGGCAGTTCGTCTATAGCTATCTCACGAACATGGAGGAATTTGGTAAGAACTCACTTCGATTTGGTGCTCCTCGCGTGGATGCAAAGTTGGTGAAGGTCGCTATCGAAGTCCCGACCGTGTTCATCCTTGATTCTCCACAGTATGAGGATGGAAAGTTACTTGGCGTTTTTTGCCATCAGTGACTCGCTGGCGCGTTGACCGGGTTCCTCACGGTGCGGCTCTGACTGACCTGACAGTTGTACCGGCATCCGACGCTGCTCATAGCGATGACGGCACTCATGAGGCAGCTGCCAAGTTGCCAGCGAGGAAGTTAAGCAGAAAGGTGTCCTACCTGGCCCTCCTCACCACGTGGTGGAGCTGATCAGGGAGGCTCTATGGAAGCAGCTTTCTGGAGCCGCCAAGCAAGAGCCCTGACAATCAGTAGTTGAAGGGGTTAAAGAAGTCTAGTCAGAGACAAACAGGGAAACCCCCTCCCCCAACTCAGTGGCACTTAAGATCATCAGGAAAAACACTTGGCTGCAGGAGTAAAGGGAAGAGGCCATCACGTTCCTGAAGGCATCCTTTCCATTTCAGGTCTCACCGAGCCGCCGCCTGCAGACTACCGCGAAGTGATAGAGCTTACCGAAGAGAGACCAGCCGACCGCAGAAAGAGGAAACCTCTTTCCCGAAACGTCAGTCGGGACACCACCCCCACGCCCTGTCTGGCCCGATTGGACCCGAATCTACTATGGTCTTTGAAGTCCTCTATATCGGTTTTGGCTGGCTGTCGCTCAGTCTGTGGACGCAGGGATGCTCGACTAATTTTGTGGTTGCTAAAAGGTTCGCAGAAAACGGTGAAGGCGATAGATGACAGAGCGGTGGAGATGATGGGTTACCCCGCCAACACCAGCAGACACCCCCAGCAGCGAACTCGGCTTCTGCGAGCAGAAGACTCCAATGAAAGACGAACTTCGCAGTTTCACAAAAGCGACCCTGAATAGCAGAGACCCAGGATCGCTTTCGGAAAACCTCTGTATCTGGTGAAAAGGGCCGACCGAAACATTTTGTTGCGTAAAATCATTCATCGTAACTCCCGCCCCACAACAAGATTAATCACAAACTCCTCGCTCATCTCGATGGTCAGAACTATTGTTCTGGAGCGATTTCCCGTCACGTGAGTCGGTGGCTCCTGAGACAGCGCTTCTCTTCATCTAAGGCAAACATTAAAATTCCCATATCTAAAACCACGAGAAACCGTTCAGTTGAATATGAAAGGGAGGAAAAAAGGATGAATTCTGAACAGGCCTATATGTGCTATTTCTACTTGTCAATCAAAGCAACAGCAGTCATCAGTATTGAGGTATTTGACATTCATATAAAACTAGTGTGTACAAGTTATTTAAATTAGGTAATAAGAATCTCGGTATGAGCTAAATTTAGCAATCGAAGAAATAACTTGCCGAGTCTCTAATTATGTAATATAAGCTTAAAGTGAAAATACCTGAATTAATGATTTTATGTTCCGATACACGGTTCATCGGTTTCTTAACTTATTCTGTTGCATTAACGGTAAAATGTTGTACAAGCAGTTGACAAGTTTTAGTATAATGAGCTCATAATTTTGAACGCCAGTGTACACACACACACACACACACAATTTTCAAGTATCACAAGAAGAAAGATCGAAGTATCAAACAATCGTCATTATATCGTTTGTACAGGCTTACCACCTATCAGGTGTGTGATGTGACGTCATGAGCGAGGTCGTTCAGAAATCTACTCGGCCAAAGTACCATTTGGTAGCGCGCAATCATAAGGAATGCAAGAAGTTCCGGGAACCAACGATGAATAAACAACACGCTAAAGTCCTAATTTCGAAAAACGGTTCCATGTAACACGACAGCTCTGATGTCAGCCGAAATTTCGCGGAACAGTACACAGGTGAGAAAAGAACCTCCCCCCCCCAGTTCAGAAAACACAGTAGCCTCATCACCGAATTGTAACCCGGCCCTCGGCGCTCTACAGGTTCCACCTGTCAGCTACTCTCCCCTCTGGGCAGCTGTCGGATCCTCCTTAGAAGAAAAGATCGGACCGGGTGATCCGCCAAGTTCACACGACATTTACTCCCACTGATAAAGTTGAAGTTTACTCGGCAATTGACGACCGGTTAAAGACGGGCTTTTTGGGGGGTGGGGGGATGGCATCTTCTTTTTTTTTTTTAAAAAAAAGCCATTTCCCGTTGAAGAAGTCAGCTGGTGGGTGGTCGCCCCTAGCAGCGAAGGCCGCGAGGAGGACGACAGACGGCGCTGCCGGCTACCGCTCTACCGAGGGCGAGTCAAAGTCGGAGAAAGTTTCTCGACAGAGAGAGAGAGAAATCGACAAATACTTGTGGAGTCTCCCCCCACCGAGGACTCCGCTTCGTCTCAATTTATCCCTTTATCCCGATCACCCGCTTGTGGAAGTCGGGGAGAGTCTGATCTCGAAATGGCTGCTGTTTCGAGATCGTTCGACTCGGAGCCCGCCCGCCCCCTCGCGGCCACTTAACGCGAATTTTTAAAATGACAAACAGCGAGGCGAGGGACAACCGGGGAGTAATAGGGAAACCCGCCTCGCAGACCCTCGCCCGGGGGGTCCGAGGCGCCATCAAGTGGTTCCTGGCCCCCCGCCGCTCGCCCAGAAGTGGTTCCGCTCTGTACAGTTTCCAAAGACGCTGATCATGCGTTCATTTTTTGTCTGCCCTATATTTTTTTTTTTTTTTTTTTTTTATTTCAGGTGACTACAAAATGAGAAAGGGAGAAAGGAAGAAAGGAAGAGAATGCCATTTAACGCGAAACTGGAGACGGGGCGATGTTTGGATTGGTTCGTCCGACAACTGACTGCCCGGGTCGAGAATGGAGCGGGCCAAGACGCTTTTGTTCTCGGGTGTATTTGCCCAGATTAAACCCGATCGGGAACAGTTGACCAATTACCGTCCTGAAAGTGGAGGGCCTGTCATATCCCCGGCCGCTAAATAGCTCACCTAATGAGCTGGAACACCTCGTCTAGGGGCATCTCCACCATTTTGACGTCCGCACAATGGCCGGGTTTGTGCGCTGGACGACACCTCGAAAGTTTCCCAGAATCTCTCTCTCTCTCTCTCTCTCTCTCTCTCGCCGTCCTGGTGTTGTTTGATTGCCATGGCGGGGGGGGGATTCGCTGGTGCAGGATAGAGCACCCACTGGTTATGGAGCAGCTACAATAACACGCTGCCTTTGGTTGTCTGGCAGGTCTGCGACAAGGATGAGCAGTAGTGTGGGAAAAACATTGTCAAAGAAAACTCTCCTGATCGGATACTTCTCTTGATGACGCTAGGATAGCTCTCTCTCTCTCTCTCCCCAAAATTATCTCTCGCTCTTCTCTCCTCTCTCTCTCTCCTCTGCTATATATCTCTCTCTCTCCAAATATCTCTCTCCACCATATCTCTCTCTCTCTCTTCTCTCTCTCTCTCGCCATCTCTCTCTATCTCTTCCCCTCTCCCTCTCTTATCTCTCTATTCTCTCTCTCTCTTCCATCTCTCTCTCTCTCTCTCCTCTCTCCCTCCCCCCATATCTTCTCTCTCTCTCTCTCTCTCTCTCTCCCTCCCCCCCATATCTCTCTCTCTCTCCGCGACACGAAAGGGCCGCGTAAGTATTCAAAGGTAAATAACGGGCGACCACAAGGAGAGAAATATTACTGGGTGGAGCTTGTAATTAAAGAAAAGGGGTGGGAGAAACGATTCTCGGCTGTAAGGACACGGGGACGTGTGAATAGACAAGCTGCCAAGATAGAGATCTGGGCTCGCTCTGGTGCCATTGAATTTTCGTCTGCGTCTTCACTGACGGAACTTGAGTTGATACATTCTTACAAGTGACTGCGCATTGCACATATCCCATGTGGGAGTGTCGGGAGGCGAGCAACAACGTTTGAAAAGGGCTAATAATAATAATAATAATAATAATAATAATAATAATAATATAATAATAATAATAATAATAATAATAGCTTATACCACAGCGGTCGAGGACGTTAGTCAGTTTTGTTAGTATCGAGTTTATCAACAGGGGAAAAAAAGTTGGCACATTGTGACCAAAAAGGCAGTAACAACCCCCCCCCCCCCCTGTCCAGGGCTCACTGGAGGCGCAGTCCTGGCCTGCTGCCGTACCCGAGCCCGCTGTTCTCTTCTTCAGCGGGCTCACTGAACGTTGTTAAAGTTCTGCTCAGCATCAGTTCTGGTCAGGTGCGGTCAGCTGCCCTCAAGACGGCAGGGCTTCCATTCGATGTGCTCGCCTAACGCTGCCTGAGTTTGAGGAACCTTCCAGGGCCGGGGAAGTCCTCTGGATCTCAGTCGGTCGACGCGAAAGGCAGAGAGAGGTTCGCCATCACGATTCCTTTGCCCGCCTAGCGACCGGACGTCGTAACCCGTCGCTCAGGAGACCTTTCCGTGGACCCAGCGCCGCGTGCGTCACGTCCTAGCTGTTGATTCTGGGAATAAGGTGGTCCCCAACTCGTTGTCTGGTGTACGCCCTAATAGAGGGGACCAGCTCTTGACACAAGTTATGGGACTCCAATAGGATAATCTACCGTTCTGTGCGAGCGGGATGTGAAGGGCCCCTTGTGCGAATCCTTCACAGCAAGACATGGCGGCTATCTTATTAACAGCTAAGGTCATAGGCACGCGACCAAGACAGGATCATTAGAAATTACCAGAAAAGTCAAATAGAATGCAATCTATTCAACAAAAAACCCCAAAAGGCATCAAAAGAGTTACCCGAGGGTCCCCAATCCCCGACTGAAGGGTTATAACCGAAACAGCTGTCTGTGTATCGGAATCAGGGACGTGTAGCCCCATCTGTATTTCGGGCACAGCCTGACCACGTGTCGCTTGGCTGCTCGAGCAGGTGTGAAGTCAAATTATTATTTTTTTCTTTCTTGTAGGACTTCCTTCTCCAAAGTCCTGGCCCCGACCTATCTCAAAGGAGGGAGCAGGGCGGAGGTGTGGGGCATCGGCCTCGGCGAACAAGCCGGCTACCCCGGTACAGTGGGAGGTAGTCAATACCTTCAACGATAACCGAACCCGGGCCATTTACGCGCCCCCTAAAGAAGCCCTGTCGGCCAAAACCAGAGCTGAGGAAATCCAGTAAACCTGGTATCTGGGAGGGGTGGGTGGATTTTAACCTCCTCTTAGCAGCCAAACAGCCCAGTTTACGATTACTTACATCATTCCTGTCGCTGAGTAATGCTGATAGTTGTTTTTATGAGCTAAGTAAAAATAATGACATCTAACAGACGTCGGACTCCATGTGAATTAGTCTCTCCATCTATGTTACTGATGTCATCTCTCTCTCTCTTTCCTCATCTCGCTCGCTCTCTCCTCATCTCCTCTCTCTCTCTCTCTCGAGATCTCTCTCTCTCCTATCTCTCGCTCGATCTCTCTCTCTCTCTCTCTCTCTCTCGAATCTTCTCTCTCTCGATCTCGCCGACCTCTCTATCTCTCTCTCTCTCTCTCCTCTATCTCTATCTATTCCTCACTATCTCTCTCTCTCAGATCTCTCTCTCTCTCTCTATTCTCTTCTCTCTCTCTCTATCTCAATCTCTCTCTCTCCATCTCTCTCTCTCTCTCTCTCTCCTCTCATCTCTCTCTCTCCATCTCTCTCTCTCTCTCTCTTCTCTCTCTCTCTCTCTCTCTCTCTCTCTCTCCTCTCTCCTCTATCTCTCTCCATCTCTCTCTCTCTCTCTCTCTCTCTCTCTCTCTCTCTCTCTCTCTCTCGCTCGCTCGCCTCTGCGTTCATATCAAGTTTGGCTCTGTCAGGATGAAGGCAACGTTACAAATGGGTGGCTGTACTCGTTTGGCACATTCTCCAAGCGAGATAGGATGGAGGTCGAACAGTCACTAAACCAGGTGGCGGAGTGGCTACGGTTGAATAGAAGTGGCTTCTCGGCCTCTAAGACAATTTCAGGTGCGTGTACGAAGGAAGACCAGGCAGATGACTGCTGCGTGTCTCTTTTTTTTTTTGGTTCGGCACCGCCTGCTTCTCTCTCTCTCTTTGATACCAGGCGCACGTTCGTACGAACCTCAACTATGGCCGCGTGAAAGAGAGGCTCTGTGTCAGGCGACCCACGGGTGCGTATCTTCTTAACCTGTAGCCATGAACAGGACCGAATGAACTGATGCCTGCTCTCTTTACCGACCGATGAGCTTTCGAGGTGACTCACGACACGTAATCACGGACGAGAGGGAAGGTGGAATACGCAACCAGCTGGCAAACCTCTTGGAAAGGACCACTATAGTGGTGGAGGTGTGATGGTGTAGACAGGAATGTCACCGGGTGGACATGCTGTTTAAAGGAGGTATAGGGACAAGACCCTGGATCTTTAGGTCGTCGGACCGTACGCAGGGGCAATTACAAGTAACTTCATTTTAATGGACGATAACGCTCATCCACACTGTAATCGACCAATATGTTCAAGACCAGGCCACCATCTGTATGGCACAGCCAGCACGTTGTTCTGAGTCAAATCGTACTGGAAATGTTTGGAATGCTTTAGGAAAGGCGCTGTTGTCTCCCTTTAACATCATTCCAAGAACTGAAGACGTCTTTGATAAGACAATAGACTGCAATGCCTTTCGCTCTCGTCGATAGGCTTGTCACCGCATCCCCGTCAGTAGGAACCTCATCCCTGTCCCCTAACTAACTTTAATCCTTTATTTTAAACTTCCGTAATACTTTAAAATAAACCCTGTACCGTATGTATATCGCGATAATCATTCCACCGCACAATTTTCTTCGCTTTCTCGCAGCTCGACTTATTCACGGAAAAAACACGGGAGAATTTCGATAAAACTACGCCAGAGGAAGTAATAATAACAGACAGCGCGCTTTCCAGATTACCGCAACCGACCTGCCACAGGTGAGTCACCGATCTACGTCACCTAATCAAATTACCTGTCTGAATAACAACAGAGTACAGGAAGAAAAGGACAACAAAGCCCGTTCGCGGAGAGGAAACACGAGGAGACCAGCTGCTGATCGGCCAGTCCCTCATACGCGAACAACACGTCAAAAGAGAAGCCCTGAACGTATAAGGTTTAATGGAAGTAAAAGGTCGGTTGAACCCTCGTGTGTAGACCGGACTGCTAAAGCCGAAACCCCGAGCTGGAATCCCGTACTCGGCGACTACATTCGTGGCATCGTCTTCCCCGATGGCGGAAAGTTGTGAGGAGGGCGCAAAAGAATCCTCAGGGTTAGGGGGGGGGGGAAACCACACAACGAGGAACAAACCTAGAAACAAGCAAATATGAACAACAAGTAACTAGTTATGTAAGTAAACTGTCAGGATTGAAGTCTGAACTCTCCTCGGCCCGAGGCTCGGGCGGACAGGAAGTGGAAGCGGAAGTCAGAAGACGAACCCGTCCTTCTGCCCAATGACGTCAGCGACCTCTTACTTTATCACAGCGACACGAAGGTCACGTTTCTAATCTCGTGACTTCATTTCATTTCTCTCCTTTTTTTAAATTTCTCAGTAATTAACCAGGAATTTTTACAGTGCGCGCGTGCAACTAACCCCCCCCAACCATTCTTAGTACACCTGACATAATTATGGTAACAACTCGGCTGTAGCGGGTCCCCAGGCTAAGACGGTAGACATGTGGCTGGATGCGCGCGGCGGGGGGGGGGCTGTGACGTCATAGCGTTAAAATAGTGCATGGAAGAAAAAAAGAGCGCGGTGAAGCGGAAAACTTAGTTCCTGTTTAATCTCGCGAGGCGGGTATTTCGTGGGTGGCAGTCAGCTGTTCGAAGCCGGAACAAAGAAGCGCCCCCACCGTTTTGTTTTATCTTTAGATAAGCGCGCGGGCTTTTTAAATATTAAACGACTCTCCTTTACAACAACAGCAACCTGATCGAGTAAATAATGGACTGGCGTCTCTGCCCTCAACCATCTGTGACGGTTAAGCAGTGCTCAGCCGGCCGGAACCGTTAAATTATTCAGAACCTCCCAAAACCCCCCGCACTTAAACGAGCACCTGTCTAATCGGAAACGCGGCGGAATTCTCTTCTAAGTCGCCCCGTCGCTGGCCAGATGCTCTGCAGGTTGTTTGTGCGCGCGTGGTGTACCATTGGTCGGGGGCAAAGCTGGCGAAGTGCGAACTTTCTTGGACCCACCCAAGCACGGGCGACGACGCGCTCTGCTGATCGCAGATATCAGATGCAAGTTATCGATCGGGGAAGGCGCGCCCTCCCCGCCCGCCCGCCGGGCGAAGAGGTTTGGAGAGAACTTGACCTTAAACTACAGCTCAACTCCGAATTTCTCACGAGTCCGGACGGCGACGACGAACGCGCGGAGCGGTTGTCCGACACGCAGACAAGCAACACAACCCCTTGACTTTTTCCGTCGGCGGAAGCGGAAAGTAGCACCCGACTCGCAAGTTACCTCTCAAGCTGACAAATCGGTGGCCACTTGAAGAATCGCTAAGAGAATGTCTACGTCTCGCGCCGTTTGTCCGCTTCGCCTTGTTCTCCGCGTTCAAAGAGATGTCAGTGCGCCACGTCGGCCTCCACCAAGACCGGGGCGTTTGACCAGAAATACAGAAGAGTTCGCGAGACAACGAAATCTGCGGTGATCTCCCCTCGGGGCCTCGTTATGGGAACGAATTCTCTCTCTCTGCTTTCTGGTGATCTGTTCACTTGATACATTACGCAGCATTGCTTTTGATAAGAAGTTCAGAATTTAAGCTAGATTAAAAAAAAAAAAAAAGACATAAACAGAGAATTTCCTTCAGATCTTCATCGAAATATGAAAGGTAATAAAACCCACGCGCAATCAGACATTAAAGTGCCAATTCTGGTAAATGTCGCTGATGTAACGCATCACGGAAAGTAGCCAGAACTTGGCTTGAAGCGCAACTAGACGACGACGGTGGTTTTACACGTGACCGAGTCTTCGCGGCTTTTTGCCATTTTTAAAAAAAAAATTCTGGATACAAAAAAGAATGCGTCTCAAAATCTTCGTTCCGTGGAATTTAACCGTGACAT
Organism: Nautilus pompilius; assembly: GCA_018389105.1. Classification (NCBI taxonomy): domain Eukaryota; kingdom Metazoa; phylum Mollusca; class Cephalopoda; order Nautilida; family Nautilidae; genus Nautilus; species Nautilus pompilius. The sequence continues at coordinate 1,822,792 of JACATO010000680.1, forward strand.
CATAGCGATTGCGTTTTTTTTTTTTAAAAAAAAAATAGTCTCCTAGTACTAGTACTACTCGCGGCGCGATGGTCCGATGGTTAGCTCACTAAGTTGTTAAAGTGGTCGGCCCATATTTCATTCACGCTCGGCACCGACTTGGTTTGGCGTACTTTCCCTTCCTCCTCGACTTGGTTTTCTTCTTGCTACTCTTCACCGGCTGTCTGCGTGGGTTAACCCCGGATTCATCATCGGTTTCCTCCCATATCTAAAAATGAAATGTTCTTGTAGGATCTTTCGACACAAACGGCCACGATAACTCGCTGCGCTTTTTTTTCTTCTTTCCATTAACCTTAATGCGGTCTTCTGCATCGGCGGCTCAACCATGAATTTCAGAAACAAGCAGACTAATAACAATAATAATATAGGGCAAATACGCTTAATATATAAAATATGCTAACTTTAATATTACGGGAGCTTAAATATTCGTTCCTGTTAGACATGTCAGTCAGACAAACTGACTAAAATACTCGTACATGGTATATGAGCACAAAAGTATAAGAATATCAGAACTTGGCGCATATTTAATTCCTCTTTTGAGGTGCAAACATAAAGCTGTAGAAGTTATAGAAAAGAGTTTACTATTTAGCCAAATTAGCCCATGGATTTCATTACAACATCATAACGGAGGAATGGCTTCAGGATTTGTCCAGATGCTCAACGGAGTAAGAAAGATCACCTGATGGTTGGCAAAGTCATTATTTGGTGCGGTGACTGTGGGCTGTATGAGCTTAATATCTTGCGCATCCTTAAAACGAGACATAGTGCTTGATACTTCACCTGATATCGTTTGCTATTCCTGGGTCATAGCCATGCCCAGCTCGCGTGGGTTCTTCTCTTCCGAGAGAAATTCCCTTGTCTGTTCTCGCTCACCAAGGATTTTTCGGTGATACCTGATTAGTGGAAAATATGACGACATGGCTGACTACACGAAGGTCGTAACGTTGGCTCTCAGGAAAGTAGAGACGACCGAAATGGCACTGTTATCCTGGGAGACGAACCCCAGTTTTATTTGTCGATGAGGGGGCAGGGTTACCAGTCTCGCAATTTCTTGAACAGTGACCAGAAGTCCTCCAACCAGCCATCATTCCTCCCCTCAGCATTTCATCATTTATGCTGAACAACCCTGACGATAGCTTAGCGACCTGCCGGATGTCGCCATACACGTAGCCTGCCGTCAAAGAAGTCGAAATTAAGCCGAAATTTATCTATCAGAAAACATCACTTGCAATCACCATGGACTCTCGTCCAACAGCGAACAAAACAAAAACAAAAAAATAAAACTTAGTATTTTCAGTCGCATTAACTTTATGTTTATTGTCTATTACTTGTCATGCACGCGCATTGACGCATTTTGCGTTGTCTGTCTTTATTCAATCTTTGTTTTCGTAAATCTGAGTTTATCACATCACTCTACTTTTAGATTCACTTGCCTTTAATTATCTTCTCTTTTAACAGCCGCTTCACGTCATTTATCTTCATCTTCTTTTTTCCTATTATTTGCTTTCTTTCTCTCTCTCTCTCTCTCTACTGATGTCATGTGTGTCTGTTCTGACGTCATCTCTCTCTACTGATGTCATGTGTGTCTGTTCTGACGTCATCTCTCTCTACTGATGTCATGTGTGTCTGTTCTGACGTCATCTCTCTCTCTACTGATGTCATGTGTGTCTGTTCTGACGTCATCTCTCTCTACTGATGTCATGTGTGTCTGTTCTGACGTCATATCTCTCTCTCTCTCTCCATTTCTTTTTTTCTGTTTTACTCATCCTACCCCTTAATCCGAAATCTCAAAATAGACAAATGCAGTTGACCTCATCATTCCAGCTAGCGATGCCGCCAAACATCTCCAGAACCAAACTGCTGAAGCATTCTAAAGGCTCTTCTTCAAGATCTTTACGGGTGACTGGGCGAGCTAATGGCACACAAACCTCCACCACTCGTGTTTCTGCCGATTTTACAAAGCTGCGCGACTACCGTACTTATGTCTTCCCCGTCATTTGCTTCCTTATCACTTAGGTGAGCCGTCGAGTGGTGGATCTAAGACTAAAAAGTTAGCTACAGGTGCCAATTATACAACTCGCCTCGCTGCCTCATCATATCTTAAGGGTAGAAACTAATGAAAGTGCACGATTTACTCTAAAATTGTTGTTTTGGGGGGGTTGTTGTTGTTTTTTCTGGTTTGAGACCCGAAAACCTTTGGTTTCTATGGCATCGTGAAGAAGTTCGCCTTCTCGTGAAGTATCAGAAATATCACACACCTACAGCACGCGCTCACGTCACAGGGGGAGGGTTTCTCGATATTGATGGCAGATGGCGCAATTTAAAGACTTTCTCTGTTTTGTTTTTTTTTTACCTTTATGTAGCAAGAATTCTCACGAACGACATATTTCTGCTGCTTTAATCGAGTCGGTTGGGATGGAGAAAGAGAGAGAGAGAGAAGAGAGAGAGAGAGAGAGAGAGAGATGGGGGAGCGAGAGTGATGAAGAGAGAGAGAGAGAGACTCCCCTTAGCAAATATCACCACTCAGATTCCATTAAAACAGCCGGGTCACAAGTTTAGTGGGCTATGGTTCGCTTCAGCAGCCACAGTGAAGAACTCATCACGCAAGGATTCTGAAGGAAAGACAAATGACCATTAATACAGTTTTTAAATCGATCAACGATGCCGTCGCCATTAGATACCCCTTCCGAGGATATATTTCAGTCATTAACAACTCCGTTACTAATTAACCCCCCCTATTGTCCGTAATATTAGTGACCCCTAGTATTGGTAACTGTAGACAGCCGAACAACACTTTTTCCTTTTTTGTTTGCTCTAAATCCCTAATTAGTGTCAAGATTTGCATTAAATCTGCATGTGTTTAATTGTTTAGCTCATTCCATCTGGTTTAAAGCTGAAACCTTCTAGCAAAGCCGTGCGCCATCACTGTGGTGAGAAAGCTGAACGTAAGGGCGAAATAAGGGGCGCGTTAGCGGATTCTGCGGCTGTGTAGAATAAATGATACCCCATTCCTCATATATATATATTCCCAACAACAGAACTGTTTAAATAAGGGTATACAAAGATAATGGGCTTTTATAAAAAGAGGAGGATGCAAGTCGACTTGTCACACAGATGATTGGAGATAATTATAGAAATACAGAATATAAGCAGATAATGAGTAAATGCAACTGAGAGATGTCTATAATACACACAGAGTGCATTAGTGTTTGGTATGTGCCGCTTTACATGGATCGTGGCACCTTGTTTTCGTGCTCCCATATTGTTTATCAATGTATAGCTGTGGAATGCTGTTCCAGGTATCCTGTAGCGCCCCTCCACAATTTATCGCAGGTGTTTGGCTGCCGTTTGACTTTCTCAGTAGCCATATAGCCCCCCATGTAGCCTGAAATCATTGCGCAGGCCGAGGCATCTTCGCGAGTGCTCCATCAGCCTCTTGGCGTTCCAGATAGTTCTTCACCACACTGGCTGCGTGCTGGGGGGGGTCGTCGTTCCCACGTTAAAAGAGGTCTTCCTGAGGGAATGGCAAGATGGACGAGAACCTGCTCGTACCTGTCAGCAGTCAGCCTACCTTCGATTTTATACAAATCTCTGACACTCTTAGCTGATGCGCGTCTCTTCGCTCATATTGATCTGTTGACTGTCATATCGCTTCCTAGTCCCGCCTTCGAACGAACTTCCGTTGGCTATTGCCAAAAACTGCAGACGTGGACTTATCTCTAAAGACAACCCGCTTCCATAGTCGGTCACGTCACTGCCTCATTCATGCTACCCATTTCATCCTTTCCTCAGCAAAGTTTTTGGGCGGCTACACATCCATTGAGACCCCTGTGCGCTGATATGTATCTGACTGTCCTCGAACGGCGTCGACACCCATATCTGCAGCCAGGGCATTGACAAGATCTCAAAATGTTCGTCGTCTATCACGTAGACACACACACACACACACACACACACACACACACGCACACGCACTTCAACTACGTGACCTGTAATGTGAGATAATACGTCATCAAAACGCTGTCGTTTCGAGTTTTCTCACGCGAAAGAAGCCATGACGACGGTGTCTCTGATGTGACGGTATTACTTAACATCACAGCGGAAACTCGCATATCCGAACCGGTTGCGACCTCCGGTTGTCCAGATTCGCAAAATTCCGGATAACAGAAAAAAAAAAGCCTGTGAACAGCAAAGAAAAGAACCATCTCCAAATCTAACTACAATTTTATCACAACAGCTTCATCTGATCTCTCCCTATTCACAACAAAATTCGCTCAACAGTTTCTGTTGACGAGGGGGGGGTGTGGTGGTGCCCGTGTAGGGAAAGAAAGAGATTTTTCTTTTTTTTAAATCTCGATTTATTACCAGCTGCCAGTACACGTAGATAATATCCACGAGTTTTACGGTGCAGACCAGCCAACGTTCGCCGCCCAGTCAGATCCGGCCGGACCGAATGAGTAGGGCATCAATTTTGCTCATATTTCAGTTGATGTAACTGAGGCTCTGCAGTTCTGTGGATGCGTCATCTTCAAACAGCCGTCTCGCCTGGCTAAGAGTCGAGCGTTCTGCGCAATCTCCAGCGCTCATCCGAAGATAATGCTACAGAAAATTTCCGCTTTCCGCTCTACTTTCAATATACCGATGCACCTTTATTGCAATTTTGATAATTTGAAAGTTGCGCTAATAAATACAAAAAAAAAAAAGAAGAGCCGATAGAGGGGATAAAAGACGAGCGGGCCGGATAAATCGCTGAAATGTTCGATAATAAACCAAACACCTTGCATACATATCTCGAACGAGTCGGGGCCCCCAATGGGAGATAACGGGACGCTAAAAGGATGAAAATGAGAAAATATACGTGATCGAGATTAACGCCATTGTGTTCTTAATCAATGAGACGGCTATGGTTTTTTCCGCCGCGAACAGCTAATGCGAATCCGCCGGTGTCAGTAAATAAAATTATCTCAGCCAAAATGTGCCCTTCCTGTAATTCCATAATGCAGTTCCGACATCAAGCTATCAATGGCGTCTCTGTTGTTCGTCGGCAAAAAGGGGGGGGCGACGGAGCCCGGGAAGAAGTCTCAATTAATGGCAAACGCTGTTACAGTCGTTTTAAAATCGAAACGGGAGATAGAGAAATAATTGATCCTAATGAATAGGACCGGAAACTAAGCGGGGAAGTTGGGGGGGAGGGCATAAGGTCGTTAGCAAATGAAATATCAAGGATTATTAAAACTTACGTTGCCTTTTGGTTTATTTAAAACGTTTTCGGTCGCCCGGCGCCGGGGATTTGTTGAGCGTGTAAGCTGGTAGAAAGGGTCCTCTCGCGATATTGGAAAAAGACACGTGGTCGGGTCGGCCGAGATCCTGTCAGTGCTACCTCCGCGCGAGTTTTAAAGGTGCACTGATGAACCCTCGCGTGATTTATGGTACTCGGCGCGTCTGTCTTCAAGTAAAAGCCATCTCCGCTGGTGGACTGACAGTGACGAAGATGGCCGCCGAGCTGACGGGGAGACAATTCGTGTCGGACCGGTTATAGCGGCACTCTCAACCAGATGCGATGTGTTCGTAATGGTTTTAGATTTTTAGGCAAACAGACAAGAACACATTCATCTCGCCATTTTCTTTGACGCAAACTTCTGGCCGAAGCGATATGGGCAGATTACATTATTTTTTAAAGTCTTCTTGTATTTTTGTCCTACTGTTAAACTCAGTTCCAACCCAAAACCGTTATCTAACTGCACGGAAGAGGGAACATTTAGTTGTTACTGCCGACTGACGTTGGAGTTGTTTTCACTACTATTCATATTATTATGGTTGTTGATGTCAGATGTTTTTTATGCTCTTTTGTATTTTCAGTGCTGTTATTATCACTATTTTTTGTTGTTGTTATTTTATGCGATTTTCTGCTTCTATCCTCACTCTCGCCATTACATAGCTAATCTTCTTAACGTCGTTACTTTTTCTTTACCCTGTGGTTGGAGGTGGTTGTCCTCGTCGTCAGTGTTATTGTTAGAAATGGCAGAAGCAGGAGAAACTCTCTCGCCTCGGAATGGGGCGATTTAGTGGATTACCCGCAGACTGACCTAGTGGATTACCCGCAAACAGACTGATGTAGGGGATGACAGACTGACCTAATGGATTACCCACCGACAGGCTGATGTAGTGGATTACACGCTGACAGACTGATGTAGGGGATGACAGACTGACCTAATGAATTACCCGCAAACAGACTGATGTAACAGATTGCCCGTTGACAGACTCACCTAGTGGATTACCCGCAAACAGACTGATGTAACAGATTAGCCGTTGACAGACTCACCTAGTGGATTACCCGCAAACAGACTGATGTAACAGATTACCCGTTGACAGACTCACCTAGTGGATTACCCGCAAACAGACTGATGTAACAGATTACCCGTTGACAGACTCACCTAGTGGATTACCCGCAACAGACTGATGTAACAGATTAGCCGTTGACAGACTCACCTAGTGGATTACCCGCAAACAGACTGATGTAACAGATTACCCGTTGACAGACTCACCTAGTGGATTACCGCAAACAGACTGATGTAACAGATTGCCCGTTGACAGACTCACCTAGTGGATTACCCGCAAACAGACTGATGTAACAGATTACCCGTTGACAGACTCACCTAGTGGATTACCCGCAAACAGACTGATGTAACAGATTACCCGTTGACAGACTGACCTAATGGATTACCCACCGACAGGCTGATGTAGTGGATTACACGCTGACAGACTGATGTAGGGGATGACAGACTGACCTAATGGATTACCCACCGACAGGCTGATGTAGTGGATTACACGCTGACAGACTGATGTAGGGGGGGATGACAGACTGACCTAGTGAATTACCCGCAAACAGACTGATGTAACAGATTGCCCGTTGACAGACTCACCTAGTGGATTACCCGCAAACAGACTGATGTAACAGATTAGCCGTTGACAGACTCACCTAGTGGATTACCCGCAAACAGACTGATGTAACAGATTACCGTTGACAGACTCACCTAGTGGATTACCCGCAAACAGACTGATGTAACAGATTACCCGTTGACAGACTCACCTAGTGGATTACCCGCAAACAGACTGATGTAACAGATTACCCGTTTACAGACTCACCTAGTGGATTACCCGCAAACAGACTGATGTAACAGATTACCCGTTGACAGACTGACCTAATGGATTACCCACCGACAGGCTGATGTAGTGGATTACACGCTGACAGACTGATGTAGGGGATGACAGACTGACCTAATGGATTACCCACCGACAGGCTGATGTAGTGGATTACACGCTGACAGACTGATGTAGGGGATGACAGACTGACCTAGTGAATTACCCGCAAACAGACTGATGTAACAGATTGCCCGTTGACAGACTCACCTAGTGGATTACCCGCAAACAGACTGATGTAACAGATTAGCCGTTGACAGAATCACCTAGTGGATTACCCGCAAACAGACTGATGTAACAGATTACCCGTTGACAGACTCACCTAGTGGATTACCCGCAAACAGACTGATGTAACAGATTACCCGTTGACAAACTCACCTAGTGGATTACCCGCAAACAGACTGATGTAACAGATTGCCCATTGACAGACTTAGTGGATTAGCCGCTGACAATTTGATGTAGTTGCGGATTCAAAATAAAAAAGGTTTTTCATAGTATAAATTAACAGTGGTTTACCTTTATAAAAATTCTAAAAAGTTCATTTTATCTACAAAATAGTATCTTGATCTCAATAATAATACATTTTATTTTTGTCATGCAAACATTGATGTTTTAGAAATAAGGACTCTGGTATTCTGTTTTAGACCCAGAAACTAAACGAAGGGGAAGAAGGTGCTTACTAGAAATCTGATGAGAAGTGAGAAAGAATCGGATTACGAAGAAGAAACCTACATGAAAAGGAGCCGGAAAAAACAAGACATTAGCTAGACAGGCATCATACGCATTCCACGCGCTCTTTAGAGACTGCGGTATAGTGACAGTAATAAGTTCTTTTAAACTTTGATGAAGTAATTATGTTGCTACCAACCACCTGTACATAGCCAATCTTTAAAAAGTGAATGTGAAAGAAGATAAAAGATTAATCCCGAAACAAGACTACCAAAATATAACAACAGAAAAACTTTCCACCTGAAATATGTACCAATTATTTTGCAGTTTGGTTTTTGATTTTCTCTATATGTGTGGAATGGCAGGGGTGGGGAGGAGAGAGAGAGAGAGGAGAGAGAGAGAGAGAGAGGAGAGAGAGAGAGAGAGAGAGAGCGAGAGAGAGAGAGAGAGAGGAGAGAGAGAGAGAGAGAGAGAGAGGAGAGAGAGAGAGAGATGAAAGGTGAAAAAAGAGAAGCCTTAGTTATAAATCGAAGGGACCTCTCGTGGCATAATTCAGTTTCTTTTCCTAATTCAATTTCTTGTCGAATAAGTTCATCAATTATAATGCTAATGATGAAAATAAGTAAAGAAGGCGAGAAAAGCCGCTGTAGACTCTTTTGTGCCTGGCATACTGATGGCCTAACGCACTCCATTTTAATTAAAAAGAGGTAGAGCCTCGGCCCATTTTGAAAGCCGATTTCAATTTGGAACTGCGTGCTATACATGGTGAAGACACTAATACATATCCAGTAGAAACGTCAACCTTATTCAGAGCGGAAGAAAAAGTCAAGGGCTAAACAAAGACGTATTAATTAACTAAAGAGGAAAGTGCGGAAAAACAGACAGGGAAACTCCACATGGGTCTCAGAATCTTGGCCACATGTAATTGAAATGGAAGCTGGTAAGAACCACGAGGGAATTTCGGAGGTGGAGAGCGACGGCAGACGAACAGATGTTCCTGGTCCACTGTGTTTGCAAATGAAAAGTACGGCTTTTATTAAAACACTGGACAAATTAATCTATATAACGAACGTGATTCACTTCTAATTGTTCAACGAAAACAATTAAGAGCTATCACTCGCCGTATTGATCTGCAGATCTCCATTTAATTCTGGCCGCTCTCTTGACCGGTGTGAGGAGAGTTTGGGCGGACCACAGCCACTGCCTGGTGTGAGGAGAGTCAGAGTGGACCACAGCCACTGCCTGGTGTGAGGAGAGTCAGAGTGGACCACAACCACTGCTAGATATGAGAGCTTAGCTGAACCACGGCCAATGCCCGGTGTAGAAGGGTCTAGGTGGCCCTTGCAAAACTTTCCTGCTAAGCGATTCTTTAAAGTCCTACTTGAGAAGTCGTTAGAAAGTTTTATTCTGAACTGCTACTGGAATTATTAGATGTGGCGTATTTAGAATTAGTGGAATTTCAGGAGCTAGGCTAATAGAAGTTCGTTTGTGGTAAACTGCAGATGTATTGTAGCGATTTCCGGTAGTTCTTCTGAATGCTTTGTGGTAATCAGATATATTGCTAAAATTATAGACTAATTTTACTTGGTGATGATGATCCTGTACAAAAGGAACGAAATGTAATTATCAGAGAAACGTTGAAGTGGAAAATTTCGCTGTTACCTATTTCCTTGCTATTTATTTCGAACATCTGACAGAGGGGACGATGTGAAAGGTAAACACAAAGTGAAACTGAGTTTTCAGCATGATTTTTAGAATTTGCTTAAGTAGTTTTCCAAAATGCTCTTGTTTAGTTAGTATTTTTGCTGTAAGTGATAAACAGTTTTCGTTACTTATATCTCCGTCTGGGAAGAATGAATATAAAAATGGCTCGAAAAATAAAACTGTTTTACTACATATGCGAGGCTGGGATTTTGTATGCGGGTACGCACAGGTAATGGTATTTGAATAACACTAAAGATTTTTCTGTGGAGTGAAGCTATACGGAATTTTGTACATCCATGATTCCCAAAAGAACCTTAAAAATGGTGACGACAAGACTAGACAGTTAACAGTGTTCAAAACCAAGTGCCTAGATTTTGTCGTTGTTATTTCTAGGATTGTGCAAGAACTTTGGCCATGGCTGTATGAATGCGTGCACGACCAATGCTGTTTATAATCAGATAAAGCCATTTGTTCACAGAAAATAAGTTATTTGTTTGTTTTCATCAATCCATTATAGTAACGTTTACTGACTGGAATGTTGATCGAAGGCCCCGAGTTCGATCCCAGGTCGGCACCGGGCTGGTTGGTCACAAGCTGTCGCGAATCAAACATTATTCTGTCTAGAGAAAAGAGATATAACATCACCGAATAGAGGCACCGTGCTACGGCTTCTGCACCTATGGACGCAGGTTGCTTGACGGAAGTCTGTGGTGACATGGGCTGTTCGTCGTCACCTTGTCCAGAGCCACGTGACTGCCAGCCCCAGTCGGCAGCGTTCAAAGACGGGTTAAAACTATCTCCCCGCACGAGTCCGGGGACGGGTTTGACCCTGCCTGTTTATAATCAGATGTCAGGTATAAAGGATCTGAAGCACACATCCATCTTGTGGAGTGGAGTACCCCACCTGTCCGCGTCTGTGTGCAGTCAGAAAGATTTATGTTTTCAGGAACATCCAGCTACAGGCCATGGAGAAATGCGTGATAAAATCCAGCTGCTTACCTGTTGGGGGGGGGACCATCCATGAAAAAATCTCGTTGAACATCTGTGTAGGTATTTTGATACACAAATAAGGGTCGAACGACAGTCTAGCCTCTCAGCGGCAATTGAAGGAATACCTGCCGACTTTATGGGGAAAACGTGAACCAGACCAAACCGACAGGTTCCGTACCCAGAGAGCGAAAAACACCCAAGAGCGGGGACCGTCCCGCCGGGGTGGTAACTTTCCAACCGTAAATTACAGAATAAATCTCAAAAACTTGTATTTTCCATTTTCACTTTCCACAATCGAGGTGCTAACCTCGGAGAGACTGTATGTTTTTTTTATTTATACTATTTGATCATCGCACTTGGATTATATACGTAACCCTAAAGTTTACCAATGTTAGTGTAGTTTTTCTTTAATTGTATCTTAACAACATTCAGTTTTAAACTTTTCATATAATTCAGGCCAGAAATGTCGTCCCGTTAATAATAACGGGGATAACCTGCGTCTGGCTTCCAGTCACAGGCTTCAGCATTCATTTTTGTATTTTTGGCATACGTTTGTCTGTATGTGTGTCTGTGTATCTGTTAGTATGTGTGTGTGTATCCGTGTGTGTGTGTTGTGTGTGTGTATGTGTGTGTGTCTGTGTATCTGTTAGTATGTGTGTGTATCTGTGTGTTGTCTGTGTGTCTGTGTGTGTGTATCTGTTAGTATGTGTGTGTATGTGTGTGTTTGTGTGTGTGTGTGTATGTGTGTGTTTGTATGTCTGTGTGTCTGTGTATCTGTTAGTGTGTGTGTGTGTATCTGTGTGTGTGTGTGTCTGTGTGTGTTTGTCTGTCTGTGTGTCTGTGTATCTGTTAGTGTGTGTGTTTGTGTGTTTGTCTGTCTGTGTGTCTGTGTATCTGTTAGTATGTGTGTGTATCCGTGTGTGTGTCTGTGTGTGTGTATGTGTGTGTGTCTGTTGTATCTGTTAGTGTGTGTGTGTATCTGTGTGTTTGTCTGTGTGTCTCTGTGTGTGTGTGTATCCGTGTGTGTGTGTATGTGTGTGTGTGTGTCTGTGTATCTGTTAGTATGTGCCTGTGTGTCTGTCTGTGTGTGTATCTGTGTGTTTGTCTGTGTGTCTCTCTGTGTGTGTGTATCTGTTAGTATGTGGTGTGTATGTGTGTGTTTGTCTGTCTGTGTGTCTGTGTATCTGTTAGTGTGTTGTGTATCTGTGTGTTTGTCTGTGTGTGTGTCTGTGTATCTGTTAGTATGTGTGTGTGTCTGTGTGTGTTTGTCTGTCTGTGTGTCTGTGTATCTGTTAGTGTGTGTGTGTCTGTGTGTTTGTCTGTCTGTGTGTCTGTGTATCTGTTAGTATGTGTGTGTGTCTGTGTGTCTGTGTATCTGTTAGTATGTGTGTGTATCTGTGTGTGTTTGTCTGTGTGTGTGTGTCTGTGTGTATCTGTTAGTATGTGTGTGTGTGTGTGTGTGTTTGTCTGTGTGTCTGTGTATCTGTTAGTATGTGTGTGTGTCTGTGTGTTTGTCTGTGTGTCTGTGTATCTGTTAGTATGTGTGTGTATCTGTGTGTGTTTGTCTGTCTGTGTATGTGTGTGTGCATGTGTGTGTGTTTGTCTGTGTGCGTGTGTGTGTGTTTGTCTGTGTGTGTGTGTGTCTGTGTGTTTGTCTGTCTGTGTGTCTGTGTATCTGTTAGTATGTGTGTGGTGTGTCTGTGTGTTTGTCTGTGTGTGTGTGTATCTGTGTGTGTGTGTTTGTCTGTCTGTGTCTGTGTGTGTGTGTGTGTTTGTCTGTGTGTGTGGTGTGTGTGTGTGTGGTTTCCTGAACCGACCGGAAGGAATACTTTTTTCTCCCTCTCGCCACCTGTTCGTCAAACTCTCGCAAAATCTCTGCGAGAGACAGCGTCACCACTGTGCATTTTGAAGCCGTGAATTCACTTCCGGAACTCTAACAATTGCTGATAAATTGAAATGGACCAGGGAGGGGCCGCGGTGCCTGTTGTCAGTAAAAAAAAGAAAAGAGCTACAACTAATTGTTCCTCTCCACAAAGGATGTCATTGGTGGGCCATGTAATCAGGAAATTTATGAAATCGTTTTCACTGCTCGACGCCAAATGATGGCGTATCGTATCACCTCCGGGCCGCTAATAGACGTTCGCCATTTATCCCAGGCGGGCGGAAACCCGACGCATATGTTTCTGTACGAGACACGCAGTCAACATGAAATATTTACAAAGCTCGCACCGTGCGCTGACAAGCCCAATATCCGCCTGCGTCTTAAACGGAGCTGCTCGGTTCACGTTGACGGTGAAACTGGAAATGGCATCGTGAGAAGGAAAACAAAGCGTTCAAATTATCTGAAATCCCTAAACACCCGGACAAGTAATTTCCTCCGACCACTGTTCAGACCAGTCTATGCTAGTAATGGAGTCCGACTAGATTAACGCGAACCGGTTCGCTGTCTCCGACTGTCTGTGGGATGGGGGTTAGGATGGCTCTCTCTCTCTCTCCAGTCTCTCTCCGACTGCCTGTGGGATGGGGGTTAGGAAGGATCTCTCTCTCCAATCTCTCTCCGAGTGCATGTGGGGTGGGGGTGAGGAAGGCTCTCTCTCCAGTCTCTCCCCGAGTGTGTGTGGGGTGGGGGTGAGGAAGGCTCTCTCTCCAGTCTCTCTCCGAGTGTGTGTGGGGTGGGGGTGAGGAAGGCTCTCTCTCCAGTCTCTCTCCGAGTGTGTGTGGGGTGGTGGTGAGGAAGGCTCTCTCTCCAGTCTCTCCCCGAGTGCCTGTGATGGTGGAGGATAGGAAGGATCTCTCTCCAGTCTCTCTCCGACTTCCTGTGGGGGTGGATGATAGGAAGGATCTCTCTCTGAAAAATTAAACAGCCAATAAATGTGTAGATTTTCAACTTCATCGATGGAGGTGTAATTCTCTGGAGAGCATAGCGCACGTGCGATACTACAGGTGCCCAAGGCTGCGACGAAGAAGAGCGGGTCTGGGCAGCCACTTGTGGTGCCGCCCCGCCTTCGTCTGCCTTCCTCCGGCCGGTCTGCCGACTGATCCACAAGAGTTCTCTTAATCTCGCCGACCATCGGGTTGCTGGTGTGGATTCACGAGATCAGCGATCGTGAGCTCTCGTGGATGTCACGGCCGCTTGTTCTCGCCGTGGGAGGTTACAGACACTTCATTCTTAGATGTGGGAGGAAACTCACGCGGCGACCAGCTGGGAAAGAAGTGCGAGAAGGAATTCTACCGAGTAGGAGTTGAAACGCCAGACCAAGCCGGATGCTGACCGGGATTCGAACACGGGCGGGCTCTCGGTCCCACCTGTCCACTGGATTTGCACACCGCCACCTGCTCTAGCATATATCGGTGCGCGCGTTCTGGCTCCTTTCGTACGAACCCTCATCCATCAAACATCTCGTGGCCACGGAGAAAAGTACTTCTCACACCAGCGGAAACCGCCAGATCTATCTGTTCAGCGTGGGCCAGCTCCGTAGGAAAGAGGATGGGGAAAACGCGGTCCCTGTTTCCCAGCTGTAACCAGAGCTTAAAATTAAGATTGAAAAAAAAGGGAGCCAGAAGTCCCAAATCTGAGTTTTAAAAATACGATAAAGTATACTGTATACCGGAAACGGCGTTCAAATGAAACCAGGCCAAAATAGTATATAATCGCAATGTTATCCGGACGGGCTTTATTTGAACGACGTCCCTAGTATATTCGGTTGTAGAAAATGCCCTTAGCGTAACCCTGAATAGCATATCGCTGATTTCTAATAATAATATTAATAATAATAATATAATAATAATAATAATAATATCTAAAGCTCGATTCTCATCACTATTTTGTGAATATCGTTCACTTATTCTCTGTACATGTGGATTATGGCGTCAAATACACCGTGTGCCAGAAAGGTCCGCCCTGTCAACGGCGTGATGGCCGACCGACACTTAAAGAAACAAACTGAACATCTTTCCCTAACAAGGCAAACAATCGCCTCATTAAAAAAAACCCTACTTGCCCAGCCCCCGTACCCTATTCCACCGCTCTAACAAATAAAGGACTTTTCTGCTTCTGTTTTCGTTTTTCTTTGCTGTACTTGTATCAATACAAACTTCCGGTTTTTCCTTTATACGAGCAGTTTTTTTCTCCTAGGCGCTGCCGCCAAAGGTTTATTAATAGAACTGCGGGCACGTGTTTAAACTACCGATTATTGGGATTAAAACGGTGTTACGGTGTGGCTCGGGCAAACTCGGACCCCGCTAGGCCACGTGCAAGCTGTCCGTGCCGAAATGGACACTCCACTCCGCTCCTTCTGCCCTAATTTCGACGGTGAACAATATGTTTGCGGGGTAATGTCGGGGCGCTGCCGCAATTTCTGCCTAATATCCGATCCGGGAATATGTCTCGCACCTGCAATAAATCAGGCTTTGAAAGCGAACGCCGCCCCCTCTCCCGGCCAAGTCGAGAGGAGGCAGGGCGAGAGAGCCAGTCTCATGCTGATCTTGCTTGTTAACATTATGCCCTTGAATACGAACAGAGATAAATTGAACAGAAACCATTCTGTCCGCGTGCATTCAGCCAGGGCGTCAGTTTAGCGTTCTCAGATGGCACCAAATGGACCCTTGCTGCCATACGAACGTTTTGTTTTCCGTCCTATGTTCATTCCGATTAATGGCCCAGTGCTTTTATATGTAAATGTCATTACGCGTGATGATCTTTTATTATGAACAACAGCGATAACAAAGAACAGTCGAAAGGATAAACTATGGATTGGATGGATTTCGGAAACCTTCGGACAATCGAAACACAGGTGGAATACTACTGTTATCGTGGCCTACCCAGTCGATGGTTACAGCGTGTGGAAACATCCTGAATCTTACAGCGTACTTTCTAATAACGTCGCCACGTGACGCTTCTTGTTCGCCACGCCACCTACGATCAGATCTTTTTTTGTTTTAATTCTTCCCCCACCCCCCCGCGCGCGCCCACGAGGTAGGCAGCACAAGCGGTGGCATTCTACGAAGAGTTAAATCTCATTTATAGAAACAAAAACCTTTATCGAAAGACTTTGGGCGCTTCCGGCCAAAACTTCCTGCAGACCCAGAAGGATCGAGGCAGCGCCGGAGATCCCTCTGTCCAGACGTCACAGCGGGCTGCCGTTATTAAGTGACAGTTTAGGTGCAGGTCTTGTACAAATTAAATAAGTTCAGAAAAATCGACGGGAGATGACGAGCAGAGTCTTTCATAAAACTGCGAAGTTTTTACTTTCCCGCGCACCCAGCTAATAATGCCCGCCGTCTATTAAAGCCAGCGATACTATTTCTCGGTAAGTCAACACATTTCCCGGACATTCGTTAAATGGCGGTGGCTGTTGATGGAGAGCTTGCCCATCCCGTTGATTATAGAGGTAGTACTTGATTTTCTTTTTTAAAATAATCTGCACCGTATGCGATCCTGATGCAATTAGTCCATTCTTTTAATGATTAACAAAGGATAAACATATTGTCAGCGCTCCCGCTTTGTTTATCGTCGTCAAATTAAGCAAATGCGTGTCTATTATGATGCTTTACCACACCATGACGCTTCAATTACCAAATATTCCTATAGGTGCGTGCGTCTCAGTGTTGCTAGACAAAGGAGATAGCCTTTAATGGCTCGTTGAGGAATCATGCCGAGCAGGCAGGCAGTCGATAAGTGACTAGTTGGTGCCATTTCTCTGCTATGGCGCCTTTAAATGTACCACATCGGTAGTCTGACTAAAACTACAGGGGGCGCGGCGAGTGCAGGGCCGACTTTCCAAAGCCTTCCGGTCCACCGTTCTCAATGACGTCAGCGGCACAAGTTTCAATACCTTATGGGATTTGCTCATATAACCTACCATATCGCGCGCGCGCGGGGCGTTCGGGGTCGAGTCGCACGGTAACGAACGTTAATAAGCGAACGCGATACACTGGTATAGCAGTCAGAGGACGAATTAACTAGTTCTGCTCTCTTGTTTCCAGCTGCGAAGTCCGTGTTCCGCACTCCTCGCTATTTACCGTGTGCTCCGTCGCGCGGTTTACGGGTGAAATCTTACAACCCCCCCCCTCAAACCTCCCACCAACTTCGCGGATCTCACCTGTAAAGCACATTCTCATTGGCCCCGGTATCAGTTCCGAGACAGGACGCTTTCTTTTTCGGCTTCAACAAGAGACGGGGGCCGCGAACTACCACTTCCTCACCTCTTCTCAGTGGGGTTGTGGAGATGAGCTAGGACACGGTGTTCATTACAGCCTGAAGTCATGCGCAACACAAATCAGACGTTGTTTGAGTTTTAGCGAAATGCGAAGTCGGCAAGCAGTTATAGAAAGTAAAATATTTACTTTTAAATAATAATAATAATAATATAATAATAATAATAATAATAATAATAATAATAATAATAATAATACTCATCATCATCTGGTTGGCATAGAAAAGGGAGAGCCAATTGCTGCAATCCAACCAAGTCCGTTAATCCCGAGACCGATATCCCTTCAGAGAGCCCTCACTCCCGTTTCAGCTCAGACTTTGTCGGTCGGATCAGCCGCACCATCGAAAAACGCTCCGCTCGTTCGACCCCTGCAGGCCGACCGTGGACACCTTGCCCTGTGACTGATCCAAAATTCCATCGCGATTGGGGGACCCTAACCCTAACCCTTCCTTCCACACTTGCGAAAAAAAAAAAAAAAAAAAAACCATTTCGGATACCGATATCGACTCACATTTTCCTCACGTCGGTGGGCAGGCAAAAGAGAGAAAGCTGCT
Source organism: Nautilus pompilius (assembly GCA_018389105.1). Classification (NCBI taxonomy): domain Eukaryota; kingdom Metazoa; phylum Mollusca; class Cephalopoda; order Nautilida; family Nautilidae; genus Nautilus; species Nautilus pompilius. The sequence continues at coordinate 1,840,163 of JACATO010000680.1, forward strand.
GTCGCTATTTCTTTTTTTTTTTATCTCGATGGGGCCCCCGTCTTGAGCAACTGGCAATTTCCGTTCCATCTTATTTATTCATTTTTGTTTGGAAAAGTACGGAATGTGTCAAAGTCTTATAGAGACATCGTGCGGTAAACGTTTATATCTCAGTGCATGAAATCCAATCGCACTGATGCATTTTTTTTTTTTTTAAAGTTAAATAACCAAAATATCTACCACCAAATCCCCAGCCCATACAGCCGGGGCCACTTCCGACCGTCTACTCGCACCTGTCGTCTTTTCCGAAATCACGTCTTTTCCCACCGTTAGACTCCCGAGTTGTCACATTTCACTCCTTTGTCCATTTCTCCAGTAAGAAATCCGCGCACCGGGCCACGCGGCTTCAGCGCGTTGACGTCACGGTATTATGCAAATTAAGCGGGTTTTGATAGGAAATTCCAGGGTGGTGCCGAACTCCTGCCGGCCATGGCCGTAGAGGCCATGGATATTATTCCCTTCAGCCCTCTGATAGTAATCTGGTTGTTTTGATATAATGGTCTAACGCGAACGGATTCTATTAAAAATAAAAAAAAAAAAAAAAAATCCACAGCAATAAACACAATATTTTTCTTATTCTCTTTTATTATCGTCACGGTTCACCCGACTTCTGAAATCGTTTACGAACTTTTCTCCGTCTCAGCTCCTCCCGTGATGACAAAACCCATCTCGTCATCTGTCCGATTCCGTCGCAGATCCCAGTCGCTGGATGATGTTGCTGTTTTAATTTTTTTTTTTTTTTTTCTGAATCAGAGCGAACCGGAAGAACTTGATAATAAAAACAGTATCTTTCTCTTTATGCTGACGGCCGTACGATCATAAAGTTGTTGCTAATTACAGGTAGCTCGTATCCGGATTTTTTTCCACCACCACCCCCCCCTCTGTTAATGTCTTCTCGGCAGAGATCGTTTTGTAATTACTCGAGAAAGACCTGCTCCAGGAAGTGACGGGTGGGACCCAGCTTCACAGAAGTCTCCGATCCGCCCGGCTCCGCCTTTCAGCCAGCGGCGTCGGCGCTGGTTGCCAAGCGGAAAGCGTACTTCGGTCGAAACGACCAACGATTCGGAAACCGAAATGCGTGGCGCTCCAACCGGAAGTACCTTTGAAACGTAGCCATGCTCGATAGATGGGGGACAGGATGTTGGTGCATAGATCCCAAATTAGCTTATTTATAAAAGACACCAATATCTCGTCCATTAAGTAATTTGCTAGCTCGTCCGTCAATTTACGCCGTAATTAATGGCCGACGCGAAGCGCTCGGGAGAGTGGGCAGCTTCTACGTACCTAATTGATGTATCGGCGCGGTTAAGATGCGCGAAGACGTTGCAGGAAATTGCTAAAATGATACCAGGTAGTGAGCCCGACATCCCGACCCATCGACTTTCCATCAGCCCGCCTTCGACGAAGTTCTGTTCCGCCGCACGGTCGTGAATGGCGAACAATTAGTACGTCTTGACGAGGGTAATAGGTATCGACAAAAACATTATCTTGAGGCTTTTGATGGCCTTCGGGTCGCGTCGGGGTTTGTCAAAACAACAACCGGCTCCGGTGATATTAAAAGCCCGGGCCGAAAACGAGAGCAAGCGATCGTAAAGTGCCCGCCGGAATATTCATAGCAAAAAGAGCCAGAGCACACAAACAGATCTAATCACATTTTTGCACTTAACTCGACGTTTATACGGATTTTTTTTTTGTTTTGTTTTGTTTTCTCCGTTGGAAGTTGAATCGCGCGCGAGAGAGAAAGACAGATATCGAATGTGCTTACATGGGGCGTAAGCGGCCTACGTTTCCCAGGAAACCGCTGGCTGGTTTTCTCCTCTCTGAAATGTCTAGGAAAAGCGAGCAATTCTCCGGGGAAATCAGGAATCCATGTTTGTGTAATGTCCATTGTGTTCCACTAGAATAAATTGATAGTACCATATTTCTCCGATCGTTTTACATTGATGGAGCGGCTTGAATCGCCGGGGGGATTAATAAGCGAGCGCATGTGTCACTTAAACACGTTTACTCGCGGGAACGAGGCCCGTCAACACGGAACGTGAGCTCAGTGCAGGCATGGAGTGTTTCCATTCACTTGTCTGTTGTTGCATTGTGCAGAGATGTGTGTGCGTGTATGTGTGAAGGTGTGCGTGAGTGTGGGTCTGTGTATGTGTGTATGTGTTATGTGTATGCGTGTATGTGTGAAGGTGTGCGTGAGTGTGGGTCTGTGTATGTGTGTATGTGTTATGTGTATGCGTGTGTGAAGGTGTGTCTGTGTATGTGTGTGTATGTGTGTATGTGTATATGTGTGTGTGTCTGGGTGTGAAGGTGTGCGTGATTGTGTGTGTGTGTGAAGGTGTGCGTGAGTGTGTGTCTGTGTATGTGTGTATGTGTGTGTGTGTGTGAAGGTTGCGTGAGTGTGTGTCTGTGTATGTGTGTGTGTGAGTGTGTGTGAAGGTTGCGTGAGTGGGTCTGTGTATGTGTGGTGTGTCTGGGTGTGAAGGTGTGTGCGTGTGTGTGTGTGTGTCTGTGTATATGTGTATGTGTGTGTATGTGTGTGTATGTGTGTGTGTGTGTGTGTGTCTGGGTGTGAAGGTGTGTGTGTGTGTGAAGGTGTGTGTGTGTGTGTGTGTGTGTGTCTGTGTATGTGTGTGTGTGTGGTGTGTGTGTGTGTGTGTGAAGGTGTGTGCGTGTGTGTGTGTGTGTGTGGTGTGTGTGTGTGTGAAGGTGTGTGTGTTGGGGTGGCATGGAAGTAGGTAGAACTCTTTTCGTTCTGTGAAATTAGAAGAGAGGATAGGCCGGCTAAATCCAGTTTTATAGGTTTCACAGCTAACCTCGTGTAGGGCGAAGACACTGAAATTTGGCCCGATCGACCCGCAAGAAACAGGTGTAGGGCAAATCATGAATAAAAACAAGGAAGTATAAACCAGCCACTACCAGTAACAAGGTTTTTTTTTTCTTTCTTGGTAGCATATGACGAACGGGGTAGAAAGCGGAAGTGCTCCTACTAATTGAACGCATGGCCAGACAGTCGCGTCGAGCAGCAATCGACACCGACTATTGACAGTTATCAACGTGATCTGGCCGAAAAACAAACAGAGACGGAGGGACTCGTGATATGTTTTGTCGGAGCGGGGCCTGGTCTGCCCGTGGTTGTGATGTGTAGCGGTACCTAATTAATCTTACGGTCCCCCGCTCCGACGCTACGATAACGGAAAGCTGAGCAAACATTTGTTCAGAAGACAAGGCGATCACTGTCCGATAAACGGCCGAAAATTACTCGAAATTAAAAAAAAAAGAAAAAAAAGAAGAAAAAAAAAGCATTCCCTAGTTTCCATATGGCGTAGGGGGCGACACCGTAGGAAACAATGGCTCCCATGTGACATATCTGTAATAAAATAAAAAGCGATTTCACGAAGATTACGGTTTTTATTCCGTTTGCAACAGATGGATGAGAGCTTAACTTTTAGTAGTTAGGGGGGGAGAGAGTGATGTTTGTGGGCGTGCGCCCGGCAATAAGTCGCGCTTCTCCCGACTCGTTTACCAATTTGGCTTTTATCGAGATAATTAATTGGCAGGGGTAGTAAACCCTTCGCAAGCATCACGGGAGCCGGGCGCGGAAGAGGGTGCGCGTGACGTCGCTGCTGCTCGCTCTCATTTGAGTTGACTCCCGAATCTACAGCAGTAGGGGTGGGTGGGTCTCCCTGTCGCCCACCGGCGCCGTCTTCTCGGGGATCGACGTGAGGAGCCGTCCTCGCCCCTCCATTATTAACCCCCTCCCACACACACCTGGTCGGGAGGCGAAATAAAACTGAAAAAATATGCATAGAGTAACCGTATTCCGCGGCAGGTCAGCCATTGCGGTGGTGGACCCGCTGCTGGTCCCTCGCTACTTTCTTGGTGTTTTTTTCGCGGAACAACACAGGTAGGGAGGAGGGGGCGCCGCTGTGAACCGCGACGTCATCCGCAGCTTACGTCATAAGGGGCCGGCTCCTCGAGATACCAGCGGCAAGACGGAAGCAAAGCCTCTGTCGTCCGAATATCTAGTTATTTACTCGGCTGCAGGCAGAAAATCCGGCGCGGAGCCGGTAAGTAAGGGAATCACGTGGGAGGAGAGATAAGGATAGGACGGTTGGAAAGAAGAATGGAGAACTGCTCCAGTCCATACGCGCCATCTTGTGGAGGGAAGTGGGGGGGGGGGTTGTTGCCGGTGTGACGTCACGCCTGATCCACTGCGCACCATAAACCGGTCAGGCGGAAACGAATCTAAAACCTTTAACAACAACAACAACAACAAAAACCAGAAAATATTGAGAGTTTCTTTGTTTTTTTTTAAAGAAATATCATGTGTCGCCACCTGGCGGGGAATTATCGAGACAGCGTTTGGGTGTGTGTGTGTGGTGTGTGTGTGTGTGTGTGTGTGTGCAAATCACACGATAACCAAACGCTGATAGATTTTTTTTGGCCCAACCGCGAATGATTTTACGTCGGGGCGAAATGGGGCAGAAACTGCGCACGAACATAGCAACCTGGGACTTCCTGCATTTGTTCAGTTGGAGACAGATGGAGAGACCGAGCAGGCGGAGGACATTCCGCTCCACGATCGTCGTAGGAATGGCTGGCGGTGCGTCACCGGTGTAGGACGGACGCGACCGGGGGCCGCTTGTTGGAACACCTGCCGGCCGGACCAGAAAGCGAAAGAGGAGACGGTGGGGGGGGGGAGAGAGGAGACGGAACGAGGCAAAACTTGTTTCCTAATGCAACAACAACAAGAAGCAGCGCGAGTTAATTATTCATGCCGCTGACATTTATTCGTCTTCGGGTTCAGACTCTCGTTTTGTGCTACACGATACTTAACTGGACGTGTTTCCGTGAAGCGAAAGAAAAAAAAAGAAGGGGGGGTTATTCACCTGACCAACGTAGCGAATTCCCCCCCGTTCGGATAAATCCGCCGGTAGATTCCCACCGACCCGAGAAGGACAAGAATAAGGAGTTAAAGGGAGACAAAGTACTGGCTCCGTTACGACGTCGGCTAGAAACGGAGACCTGCGGCGTCTAAAATAAATGCCAATCCAAAGGTGAGTTTATTCCTGACATCTTGATCCTCTGGATGGGCGGCATCGGGGGTGTGTGTCCCTCATCAGCCGGACTCAACCCCGCTGTAGTGGCTTAGCAATTACTTGGTTTCGCAATAACGTCCATCCGCCCGTCTCCCTTAACCCTGGCAAACAGTTTACCAGACAACGTCCCAGCAAAGTTCCTGTTCTGTTTCTTTGGACCACGGAAGTCCGCAAGGATTTACCAGCCCGCGAGGGACACGCGGCGACAGGAGAACTGCGGACGAAGTTTCCCCAACGACAACGAGTCCGTCCTTACGCCAACGATTCTCTCCGCATCTCTCTACATAATGCCCGTCGGTGGTGTAGTGTATTAGACAGTATCGAAACGACGGAAGTGGTGCTCGTTGGAAGCTAAAATACCGCAGGGGCCACCCCCCCCCCTTGTCTCGGACGCAGTCAGACCATCCAAACAAATTTCGTTGTTGTCGTATTGGAAGAAATCGAAGCTGCGCGTGCGAGGGTCGGGAGAAAGTTCAGGTTTCCCTTCGCAACCTCCTGACAGATTTTCCTCAACATTCTTTTGTTTTCTGACTAACAACTGTAACCCGAGAGTCCCCTCCCTAGTACCTATAAATTACGTTTCCGTGCGCTTGCGTCTGAAGGGCCATCGCCTCCAGGTACGAACAGGTTGGCTTCGTGTCTCTGATCGACGACGGGGAGCCGCATGGACACTTCTAGGCCGCTTAATCCAGCCAGTGACTAACGTAAGAAAAAAAGCCTTCACCTGCGCTCTCACGCCGGAAGTAACTTCCGGAAAACACTGTCGATTTTACAGAGGCCTCAACAGAAAGGTTATGTGGTGTCGGGATTGAGCAAGAAAAGAAATGAATGTTCCGGGAAGGAGAGAATATTTATTCTGTCGATTGTCTGTATTCAGGCGACTTTAATATAATGACGAAGAAGTGGTTATAACCGTCTCTCTCTCCTCTCTCTCTCTCTCTCTCTCTCTCTCTCCTCTCTATCTCTCCCCATATCTCTCTCTCTCTCTCTCCTCTCTCTCTCCCCCCATATCTCTCTCTCTCTCTCTTCTCTCTCTCTCTCTCTCTCTCTCTCTCTCTCTCTCTCTCTCTCTACCTCCCCCCCCCAACCTCCCCCCATCACTGATTGGGGACAGTCAAAATCTCCGTCTATTTATTCAAGTTAGAAATTCGTAAAAAATCGCAGGTAGCAGTAACTCATAAAATTGCATCCTCAAACAAAAGCCAGCCTTGTCGCGGTCCATTATGAAAACGGTTCCTGGACCTTCGCCGAATTAATTCTGATTAACTTCACACTCTCGGCTTATTATCCGCCTTCGAAGTAACTTCTTCCATTGACAAGTCAGGTGGATCGTGGCGAACAGATAACATCTCTCTCTCTCTCTCCTCTCTCTCTCTTCTCTCTCTCTCTCTCTCTCTCTCTCTCTCTCTCTCTCTCTTATCTTAACATTAATCTGTGAGATTACAACTCCCGTCTGGAAAACCACTCAATAAAACTCTCTCTCTTTTTCTCTCTTCGCTTTATAAATAGTATCATTTTGTCATCCATTCCAATTAATTATATTTCTTTCCACGATTAATTTTTTTTCATTAAATCGAGTTAAAGATTGCCAGTACAATATGGTCCAATCCTTTCTACAATAAATCCAGAGCTTGTTTTCTACATCTACGAAAAACACCTGCTATATTTACATAAATAATATTTCCTATTTGTATAATGCGGGATTTTAGAATTATCCGCCTTATGTTAGTGATATTATTATTATTATTATTAGTATTATTATTATTATTATTATTAGTATTATTATTATTATTATTATTATTATTATTATTGAATCTAACGTTAGAATGAACATGTTCTTCCTCAATGAGAAATCTTCCTGGAATGTGATTCTAAGATGTCGTCCTCACATTTTTAAAACTGTTTTATTGAATTACCACTTTAACCTCAGGATTTTTGCAGTTATGACGCTATTTCCATTTCTAAAGACAAATATCACGACTGCCGGATTCCATAAACGTCCGGAGAAGATGGGGGGGGGAAAAAAAGATAAATACATTTTTTAGAAAAACGACATACAAAAGGGGCCTCGAGCTCCAGAAATAACAAGACAAAATAGATAGGGTTGGAAGAAAAATACACACACACACACACACTTCCAGGAGAGTAAAAGGGAGCTTATTACCAGAAATATCTTGAGAAAGGGTGGAAAAAATATCGTGGCAACCATCTGGGTAACGTTAAACGTAGGCGGAGTTTTCCAAAGAGAGAATAATAAATCGTCTTGGACCAAAGATAACGTTAACCCTGTCATGCCAGTCTTCCGGATCTTTTAGTTTGAATTTCTATCCTTCATCTGAAATCAGCAGGAAAATGTACAGTATAAGAAAAATTGCTTCTTTTTGACACAGACTATCTTCGGATATGGACTTCCAGAGACTTACTTTTTAGATGAAGATTTGTAAAAGTTTGCCCGCTAGGAGTGGTAAACTAAATCATATAACTTAGATTCCAAAAAAAGGATGGTGCTATAATAGAAGAACCAGCTCGACCACATAGTAGATATACCTTGCAGGTAGTGACATCTCGTGTCAACTAATTTTAACGGCATTCGGATATTTTTTTAAAAATTCAGTCCATTAAAAAGAAAATAAAAAGATGTAATTACGTATTAACTGGGCCGATTGTCAAGAAAGAACGAAAAGTCATTGGTTGTATTTTCACTTTCTTAATGGGCAGCTGATGCTTTTTTTCCCAATGGAAATTAGACGGGAGGCGGGTATAATATGTCTGTCTCGACAGGAAAATCCATATTAAAAACTCTTAATTTTTAAATGCGAGAGGAAACCGGATAATCCCGGAAAAAACTCACGTGACGGCCGGGGAAAAGAAGCCCTTCGTCCTCTCGACCGTAGCAGACAAGTTGTCTCAATTTGGTTGATAAAAGAAGCGCATGGACGCACAACAGGTCGCGCCTGGCTTAGGCCAGTTGTGCGGTCCACTAACCAGAAACGTCTGCTGCTGAACCATCATCGCTTGGCACCGAAATCAGCCCCTCCCAGAACTAAGATGCCCGGTGATTGCGACAGGCTAATTAGATGAAGAGAAACGCCCCGTCTGACGCTCCACTTCGGTGTTTCAAATGAAGGTGCTCGGATTAATCAAGGACAGCAGATAATCTTTTTGTTTGACCTAGGGGAGGAGGAGGGAACTTCGGGAC